>CM051010.1:4827132-4852132 GCA_027704905.1 Muraenolepis orangiensis | reverse complement strand
TTGTTTTTAAAAGAAATAAAAGTATGTTAAGCTCCGAATAGTACCAACAAAAAAAAGTTTACGTATTTTTTTTTTACATTGCGGCGGTGTCATAAGTGAACAGCATTCCCCTTGACTGACAAGCCTTTCACTCATGTGACTTCAGAAGTTCTTGTGGAAAGTGCGAGACTGAGCCAGATCAAAGTGGAGCCTGGTGGTAGTTTTCCCTCTGGCACTCAGACGGGGGAAAGGGAGATGTTCTGCAGAAAGCACGTGCAGCCTTTGAAGGTGTTTTTTTACAGTGTCATGTTGCACAACGGCCTCCAGAATGTGTCACGTTTTCACCATTCGCCTAATATGATCCCACATTCAAACTTTCAAATAGTTTTGTCTTTTACTTACTCATATGTTGTATATATGTTACAGCACCAGTTCCAGTACAGAGTACCGTGGGATGGATGGATTGCACTGAGAGTCTTTTTTATCATGAACATCCCAAAGGTGATATAAAATCTCACTGTGGAAATGCTGCTTCAACACTTTAAAAATAGACAGGAAATCGAGACTCTCATCAAAGTCACTTAGAAAGATAAGGGGAGCTTTTCAATCACAAGTGCACCACAATTAAATTACACTACCTCCCCAGAGTACTTACACAGGGATGCTACAGTACTCTCCCAGTGATACTGGAGTACTCGCACAGGGATACTACAGTACTCTCCCAGTGATACTGGAGTACTCACACAGGGATACTACAGTACTCTCCCAGTGATACTGGAGTACTCACACAGGGATACTACAGTACTCTCCCAGTGATACTGGAGTACTCGCACAGGGATACTACAGTACTCTCCCAGTGATACTGGAGTACTCACACAGGGATACTACAGTACTCTCCCAGTGATACTGGAGTACTCGGACAGGGATACTACAGTACTCTCCCAGTGATACTGGAGTACTCACACAGGGATACTACAGTACTCTCCCAGTGATACTGGGGTACTCACACAGGGATACTACAGTACTCTCCCAGTGATACTGGGGTACTCGCACAGGGATACTACAGTACTCTCCCAGTGAGTACTCACACAGGGATAGTCACACAGGGATAGTACTCACACAGGGATACTACAGTAATGCTACTCTCCAAGTGACACTAGAGTACTTACACAGAGATACTACAATACTACACAATAGATACTACAATACTTCAACACCCCAGAGATACCCCAGAGATACACTCTAAGTATTTCATCAATATTTGATTGATTAAAATACATGGATTCCAGAATTCACTTTCACTGACGCAACACAGTTATTCATTAGATGTGAACAACGCATTACAATTGCCATCTTTCCGAAAAGCCATAACAACAAAAACAACCACAATTGTTTCACATCCTTAGAAGTAGCATCACTTGTTTTTCTCTTAATCTCCTGTGAGTGTCACAGGGTTTAGGATTAACGGTGGCAGGTCGGGTTACATTTTCGAGTTTGGGGGCAATTCAATAGGAAGTGAATCAATCTCAGGATTAATTGTTGCACCACATCCTGAGCAGCAGACATTCGATACAGCCACGGGGAGATGCTTATAATGGGGCCGAAACACAGACAGCGCACGCTGCACTGTTGTGGCAGCTTAACCCTCCTCCACGCTGTGCCGACTATCCGTCCCCAAGAAGGAAAACCTCTTTGGAGTGTCTGACAGTGGAGACTTTAAACGCCTCAGGCCGTGGCTCCAGCTCAGCCAGCGGTAGCGCCGATAGTTTACACTCATCGTAGGTCGTCGGGTAACAAGCCGCTTGGCGGTATCGAGCTGCTCTCTCAATCCATTGCATTTGAGTGTAGGTTGTTATGCCTGTTATACACTTCTACCAACAGAGGATTAACACGTTGTAATGTCAACTGTAATGTCTTTTGTCACTTGTGTCCAGATATATAGGCCTATTATGGGCATTCATTATGGGACTTTATGATTCAATAAATTAAAGGGCTAAGCGCTCAATTGTGTTTATTTTACCACAGATTATATATTATAATGCAATATATTATTGTCTTGTAAACCCAACGGAAAAAAACCTCAGAATCCATAGAGGATTCAGCAGAGGACCTGAATCCAACTAGACCTGGTAGGATTCAGTGGAAGATCTGAATCCAACTAGGAGACCTGGTAGGATACAGTGGATGATCTGAATCCAACTAGGGAGACCTGGTAGGATTCAGTGGAAGATCTGAATCCAACTAGGAGAGCTTGTAGGATACAGTGGATGATCTGAATCCACTTAGGAGAGCTGGTAGGATTCAGCGGAAGATGTGAATCCACCTAGGAGAGCTGGTAGGATTCAGTGGATGATGTGAATCCACCTAGGAGAGCTTGTAGGATTCAGTGGATGATGTGAATCCACCTAGGAGAGCTGGTAGGATTCAGCGGAGGATGTGAATCCACTTAGGGGAGCTGAAGGGATTTAGACGGAGGACATGAATGTCTGACGATGATGTAAAACTATACGACGCAATTTGTCGTATGTTCCTTTGAGCACAGCTCTCACGATGATTAATCACAAAGGAAGGCTGGAGAAAAGATAAGTCCTAAAATAAATGGCCGCTGTCACACAGGAGAAGGCAGCCATGAGTTCCCCAAACCAGTCAGGCTTGTGTCAAAGAAAAGAAAACTACAAAACAATAATGCTACACACTCGGTTCAGCTTTTTATGTTCTCATTGCCGTCTCCATATAAACATCTATTACGAATGGTCAAAACGTTTTTATCCCTCTGGAAAAGGAGGTAATTTGGCTATAGGGCAATACTAATGCATCCCTCTTATCTTCAAATCCTGTCAAACCGAGATGAATTGCTCTCGAAAAAGTAATTAGCAACTGTAGACACAATGTGGGCCCTAAATATTGTGTCTACTGTCTGTGCACCAAAAAAAAAATGGCTGTGTTTTTCTTTGTTCTCTGACCAGTTCTTGCTGGTCATTATTGGTCATTAGAGCGGTCATTATTCTGCTGGCACATTCCATTCTTGATCACTTCACCGTCGTACTTCACCATTTGGACTGAGCCTCAGGCGATTAAGTGTAATTATATGTATTATAAGCATTACATAGGCTAAGCGACTGCTAGAATAAATAACATTGGTAGCGAATACTACAATAAATAAAAATGGTCTGTGAGATTAGTTTCAAAACGTTATTATCCATATGCATAGCAGACAGAACATTCACTTGGATCCGATGGATTTGAAAACAAGAGTTGAAAACAACCAAGACACAGTGTGTAGGTTGTTAAAGTGGTTAAAAGGGTGACTTATCCTCATTTGTCTGAAATTATTGCTCAACAAAAACCTACTTATTTTTATTTTTTATTTTTTTATCATGATAATAATTATAATAATAATGCATTTTATTAACGGGTGCCTTTCAAAACACACTTTCAAGGACACCCTACAACCAGCTTTTTAAAAGCAGCAATGTATCAAAGCATCATTGAACCAATGAAGCTGAAGAACAGCAGTATTATGATCTATGGAAGGAGTTGTCGTAATGATACGGCCCACTGAATTCTGCAGAAATTGAGGTTTCTGAAGACCTCAAAGAGGGTAGAATTACAATAGTCAATACGGGATGTGACCAAGGTGGACCCAAGACGGTTCATTTTCGTAAGTGGAAGTATGCAGACTGAGAGACATGCGTTTATGTGTGTGCTTAGAGAATATATCATGAATATATCGAGGATGACACCCAGACTCTGAACCTGAGGGGAAGGAGGTACGAGGGAACTATGGAGCTGTCAATAATCAGAGAAATACTAATCAGGATTTAGCCAAAGTAGATAAGGTACCAAACGAGGAGAACCTCCGTAGGATTGTATTATAATATAATGTATTTTTTATATTAGAATATTAGAAATGTGAGCTACGTACTGTATATACCCACGTCTCATTATCTTGAATCTGAACATCAACAATCAAGCATACAGTCGATGCTGAAAGGAGCAATCTAGGCCCACAGAGATACAGCTGTTTGAAGATTTAGTAACCAAGCCACCTTTTTTTAAATGGTCTATCACGACGTGAACCATGTCAAGGAAATACAGCGAGTCCGCTGACATCTATTAAACATTTAGCATTAACATTTGACTGCCTGTTTAACTGCCTGCAATAACCTGCAATAAAATGAAACAAGAAACATAATTTAAGCAGCCCCATTGACGTCGGTCTAGTGAATGCTAGCATGAGACGAATATTGCTGTAAATATGTTCTGTGGTACCATAAGTTAGCATGCGTGTTATGTTTTACTCATGTTCCTAAAACATGCTGTGAAACTAGGGCTGCCTATGGCAAATGGACGTTTAAAATTAAAGGTTTTAAAGCAAAACGGATCAACGGTGATCAGCACTCACTGTGTTGATTGGATGTGTTAGCAGTGCCCCTACCATGTATATTGATATGCATAATGGATAACATACACAATGCTACATATATTAATGAAGACAAAGCCATTCATACATTGATTGATATTCAGGTAGACCTGTGGCTATTGCAATGTTGAAGATCATTTGACACAAACTGAGTGATGCAGGGGTTAATTTCCTCTCTTCTTCCGTATGGAAATAAGGCAGTGTTCTCGTTCATGCTAATAAACTGCCAGTCCAGAGGGAAGAGCCGTGATGAATATCAATTTTTCATTTATGAGTGAAGAGTAAATTAAGGGCTGCCATATTTGTAAGAGGATTAGTACATAATCAATCATTAAATTCTGAGGAGAATAAACAAACAAGTGAAAAGGATCAACTGTACTCCATTGCAGGTGATAATTGAAAAATATATATTTAGCATATTTTAGAATAATCTAATAATTAATGGCTGCTGGAAGCAAGGCGTTATCTAGGGAAGTAATGACATGTATCATTGGTGTGATCTAAAGTAGAAAGGCTCTGAAGCACCGGATTCAATGTGATATGCAACAGTATCACTGAACAAAAACAAAATTTGGTGGTATATATTAACAATAAATATATTTTGTAGTTTACAGGCTGCATAATTATGCTATAGAAGTGCATCGCTTTCAGTTTACTAAATGCTGACTCTACAGCCATATGGTTCCAAGGGTTATGTTAGGTGCATAACAAAATACCCGTTCACATTGTCATGTTATAGTATGGAATTATTATCATTGTAATATATCATCGACATAGCAACAATGGATTGTTGAAGTCCTTTGTTATACGCCTGTATGGCAATATGTGGCTTACACATCACACACACACACACACACATACACACATACACACATACACACACACACACACACACACACACACACACACACCCGCATGCATTCATACATACACACAAATGACTGATGTCTTAGCAGAGGTGTCTTGTCTAGGCCAAGCCGCCTGCAGTACAATAATATTTATATGAGTTTTGAGCGTGGCCTCACGCGTGCCTCTGCTTAGTCTCTGTTCTCTCAGGGTGAACTGACTGACCAGGGATGGATGTCCTGCAGCACTGGAAGCTGTCAGCCCACCACGCTGTTTGAGTATATGGAGCATTTGTTACGGTGGATATTCTATGAGTTGTGGTCATTGTAGACGCATGTTAAAGTGTGTTCTAAATCAATTTCCCCCCCCCAAAAAAAACAACAACATTCTTTTGCAATTGAAATACAACTGGATGTTATTTTCTCTCACAGTGAATTTACAGCTTTAACTCTGCTGAAGCAAAGCTGTTACAATCCCCATCATAATAGCAATGATTACTCCTCACACTCAGCTCGGCGCTCTGCTCAGAGAGGCTCTCGACATCCAGCGTGGTTTTTAGAGGGTCCTTCAAGGGGATTGGTGGCGCCGACTTGTTTTTGTGTGAATTTCTAGTCGATGATAGAAACGTAAAAATACATTCATTGGATGCTTGGCTGGTTTTTAATGAAAAGCGCCAGGTCTCTTCATAAAGTTCGGTATCACTGCGATGATATATCGACACAGAAGCACTCAGTCAGTGCAGTTCTTTGGGGAGGAGAAAGTCATATTGTTATCTATTCTTTTTGTTCATTCTGTTATCCAGCTACTATTTTCCCTGACAAAAGGATATGCTGTGTTCAATGAACTTAATGAAAACTGAGTTACAACATAACATCTGTATAGTAGGCCATTCCTTTCCGTAATACCAATATGGTGACATGAACTTTGAAAGGGCAATTTCAGATAAATTAAACAATAATTGATCTGATAAAAAAAATCAATATTTAATGAAAACCTATTTTAAGCTAATTGTATGGCCTCAATCAAATTCTGCCGATTTAAACTCCCATTTTGACTCCCTCAGTGTTTCCTCATCTTTGATACCGCTGCTTAAAACGGCAATTGCACGCAATATTGTTTATAATGTTGCTAGGCAACCCAGGTTCAGATAAGCAGGCGGAACTCATTAGCATGGCTAAGCCCTGCTACACTCCACTCAGCTGCTCTGCTCCCGAAAATTAATTAGGTGGGTCCTAAGATAAACTAAAGTGACAAGCTCCACTTGGAATGCAATGCGGTATGTTTTGATATGAAGATGAGACAGGCCGCAGATGTGACAGTTTACTCCGAAAGGCGTTCCTGCCGTTCTTTGTGATTGCCTATATATCCTTCTTTGCACATTGGATGTCCAGAGTAAACGTGTGTATAAATTCGCGTATATTTGACGGCCAGTGTTGACGCACACTAAAACAGCTTTCTGGCACCTCCTCCTTAGACCCCTCATGAATGTCTAAGGTCGATTTGATCAATAGGTCACCGGGAAAAGGTCAGCTGCAGTTGTACCGTGGGTATTGGCATGCGTTTGAATATGTCACTACCACCGCCTGTAAGACTCTCGATTTACATACTTGTGATGAGTCACATGCCGGGGGAATTGGCATTCCAAAAAACCCACTTCGATCTGAATATTTCTATATTTACAGGCGAATGTGAGGCGAATTGGGGCATTTCCAAATGAGCCAACTAAGGATTTTTTTCTATGGATGATGATGATTGGAACAGCTGAAAGACTCAAACATGTAACCCACATCATCTTTGTGGGTTTACATGCATGCCTCACACATGACAGCGCATGCCAATGCCTCACGCATGACAGCCTATCCATCACATTGCCGTTTCTGGTCACCATCAATAGAGTGAAACTAACACCAGTCGAAAGGCAATCCCTTCGGTTCCAAAGGCAATTAGATTACGTTGACGCTGGTGTGATGGCGCTATGTCAGGGATCTATGCTAATCGGATTCAGTGTCTATGTAATCAGTGTTTTATGAGCACCGCAGAGTCCAAACGGGGGAAAAGCTACACATGTCCTGTGTGACAATATTGTAGCTGCTGAAACCATGAGCGAGGAGAAAACAACCTAAGTTTGACAAGGAGTCACACCGTAACAAACGACAGACAGTCAATTGATATCACGGTAATTAACTTTCAAGAGAATGTCGTCGGGTTTTTTCTGACATTATATTTCTGAGGCGATGCTACTAGCAATCAAGCTCTCACAGACTGACAACAAATACCTGTGTGTGTGTGTGTGTGTGTGTGTGTGTGTGTGTGTGTGTGTGTGTGTGTGTGTGTGTGTGTGTGTGTGTGTGTGTGTGTGTGTGTGTGTGTGTGTGTGTGTGTGTGTGTGTGTGTGTGTGTTACAATACACCTAGGGTGTTCCGGGGGAAAATTGTGTTCTGTGAGAAATTACGATCCTGCATCCGAGCAAATGTTAGCAATTCCGACACTATGTCACAGCTCTGATCACGTGACCACATTCTGAAACCGTAGTCCGCCGCTGTACACTCCTAGTGTGCGCCATTAGATGAGATTGTTGTTGATGTCTGACGTGTCAGACTAAAGAAGCGGGCTCATCGCGGCACACTGATACCGTTGATCGTAGGCGTATTATCTGCACACGCAGAAAAGACGCTGCCGCCGGCGAGGATTCTGACCCACAGAATCAAGTGGCTCCGTCTGGTGACTTGATTAGGGTCACTGTGGAGGGCGTCGTTAGCCTATGGGGCTGTACCCAGATCGGTGTTTTGGTTTTCATGTGTGGAGGAGGAAAGGGTTTTTACAGTGAGTCCACATCACCGCATGATTAATTATGTTCCAGTTATTTGGGAAAACAAAAAGGAGTCGCGGAGGCCCAATTATCTCCACTAAGTCTCTCACAAGGTTATTCGTAGTGGCTTTGTGTGTATGCACCTGTGTTTTATGTTTTATCTTTGGTGCCGTTCAAAACTGAAAAGTAATTGCCGCATTACAAAAACACACACTGGCAAATCCTCGCCAAGTTCAATTAAACAAGTCTAGACGGTTTTGTGTGAACAGCTACAAGCCGGCACAGATTGTACTCTCTCTGTGTCTCTGTGTCTCTCTCTCATTCTCTTCCGCTCTCTCTCTCTCTCTCTCTCTCTCTCTCTCTCTCTCTCTCTCTCTCTCTCCTCTCTCTCTCTCTCTCTCTCTCTCTCTCTCTCTCTCTCTCTCTCTCTCTCTCTCTCTCTCTCTCTCTCTAGCCTGAGCACGACTGGAGCTCACGTATCCAGTTCTGAGGGAAAGGCGATAGCTGACAGCGTGCAGTAATCTGCTCTATTGATCAGGCTGTCAAGAGAAAGACTTCAAGAACTGGCAAAGCAAACACAATGCTCCCCAAGCCCTCGGAAGAAAGGCAAGCTGAACAAAGAACAGCAATACACAATTACATTTGCGCTCAACAAAAACCGGAAATACAAAAACAACAACAACAGCAACAACAACAACATCCACACGATGATCGTTTCAGGGATAAGCGTTTTGTGAGATCACACAGGTGCAATGTATTACCCCCCCTGTGTGAAACGGAACGGCTATTCCAACTGTGCCAACATTTTTTATTTAATTTTTTTTACCTGTAAGGAGAACAGTGTGTGATGATGGGGGGGGGGGGGGGGGGGGGGGGGGGGGGGCGGGGGCGGGGTGATCGTTTACCAGCACCCGCATCTCTGGTTTTGGAGATCAGAGGGTGAATCCCGAGGGGGGTGTTGATGCAGACTCCCTCGCCTTTTTTTTTTGGTTTGTGGGGGATCTGTATTACGTTCCTCCTGCGTCCCATCCCCCCCTCTTCCATCAGGTTCAGGGAAACAGAGCCTCTTATTACCCATAAGCCCATGTGTCATTGAATATTTATCATGTATCTGATTTGAGGGAAAGATTCCAGAGCTGTGGCGGGGGGGCCCCCTAAGGCATGCAATCCAACACCTCGTAACAGAATACCCTCAAATGTGGCTGTCATCTGCTGCCTTCTGGACATGGTTAATTAATTACCTGTTAGTCTCTGCGCTGTACTCTTTCGACAAACTCTCGGCGTGTGCTCAATTTCTTCCCAGTTTGCCGGGGCAATATTTAATGCTTTTTGCTTTGTCTGTTGCATTGTTTGTGTCTATTACACTTATCAAGCCACTCAAACATTCTTAGCATATGCAAATGTGTCTGACCCCCAACCCCCAGCGAATCGATATGTGGCTCTAGCCTCGAAGGGGATGAATTTATGCGATTGATTGAGAAACCTGAGAAGAGAGCACAAATGTTTTTACATGCGATGAATACTTTGGGCTGTCACACAGTTTTGTGTATCACTGACAACAGTGAAGGACATTGATTGCACTTGTGTGCCCGTGTCCTGTTGTGTGTTGCTGTGAACGATGATGAGGACAATGTGAGCACACCCACACAGTGAAGGTTCGAAAATTCGTACCATGTTGTACTTTCCGAAACTGGCCTTGTAAAATAAAGAATGCTTCCTTTCTGTGTGAGGAGCAGAGAGGCCGAGGCTACTCATAAAAATGGGGCATTTGTGCCCTCAGAGCAGCTAAGACAGAAAGGTTACCTGGACTTACTCCTATATATCCCAGGGTATATATTTTTTATCTGAGATCTCAACTCCCATCGTTACGATGATGTGTGACCCGTCGCGGTAAGCAACGTTCTAGAGAGAGAGAGAGAGAGAGAGAGAGAGAGAGAGAGAGAGAGAGAGAGAGAGAGAGAGAGAGAGAGAGAGAGAGAGAGAGAGAGAGAGAGAGAGAGAGAGAGAGAGAGAGAGAGAGAGAGAGAGAGAGAGAGAGAGAGAGAGAGAGACGAGCTCTAGAATGTTGACTGAAAGCTGTGCTGTAATGTCTCCAGGGACTGACTGACTCTCTCTCTCTGAATCTATCTGAATCTCTCTATCTCTCTTCTGGGGGTGTTTTGGAATAATGAGGGATTTGAAATAGCACATCAATAATTAAACAGCCTTTTCTCTTGTTTTTTTTGGTTTCTGTCTGTCCACCCCTTTAACCCTTTGCAATATTAACATGTTTTAATACTCTGAGATGACCAGAGGACGGACCAAAATATTCTATGCTTAGCAGACAAAATGTTCAAATTGGATAGATCAGATTGTACATTCTATGCTTGCTTCACAGCCCTGTTATAATGTGATCTGTTTTTTCATAACCGTTACCACATCTATCGCTACTATCATCTATCGCTTCACAGCCCTGTGTGTTGGGTTTGCCTGAAATCGAGAAATTGGATTTCCGGAGCTTTCCGCCCGCGATTCATTGCAGAGGCGCAAATTAAAAGCTTTGTTATCGAGACACATTTTTTTTGTATCAGGTTATTTGTTTTCAAATGGATTCGATTCTGTGTGTGCCTAGCTGTTGGCGCTCCAATATTTCACTCTAACCGGTGAAACCCGGGAGATAATCAATAAGACATGCCAAACAATAGAAAACAATGATTTGAGTTGAATACCCTTGGCCCAAAGAATCGCTAATGTTCCTGCTGCAGAAAATCAATGTCTTCCGCGCGGCAGCACTTCTAGCTAACCTGCAAGGAGTACTACAGAGCTGTGAAATTAGATGAAGCACGCGCGATGAAAAACAACTTTAGCATGTATCAGACCCATAGGATAAGCTTATAAATAAGTATGTTTAAATATGAGAAATATCTCTCAAGCCATAATCATCTCAAGCAAAACTGCTTGAGATGTTGTATGAAAAGTGTTGTATGTTGACATATTGAAAGTCAATGTTTATGGAAACAATGACTTTCAATTGCAAACCGTTTGTTGGGAACACAGCCCAGTCGATAATGAGTAAATATTCTGTGTGAAGCTGATAAGACCCAAGTCATTTTCACTATTGTTCCAGCATGATGGAACACCAAAATCCATCATCTCACACAAATGTCTATAAAGCCTTCACTCAACATTCGGCCATAAAGGAAGCCTCTAAGCCAATGGGAAATAGCTACAGTATATACAATTGGTATGCCAGTTAACTGTATGCCACTTAATATGTGAAATTAAGCACATCCTTATTTCCTAACATGTGCTGTAGGTAAGATTTGAGATCTAGAATTTGGTGTACTGCAATTTGTTACAAATGTGTTAGCCATCTGTCAACTATTAGTGACTGAAATACAGTGAATATATGTTACGGTTGGTACCTGCCATGAGATCATTTTGATTTTAGATCATTTTTGACCAATCAGGGCATCTCTTCTCTGATTGGTCCGGGGAATCCATCTTGCCTGTCAATCACAGGTGTGTGAGTGCAACACTCAATGGTGCAGAAACGGAAGGGATGAAGGGAGCATTTGTCTGGGTGGTTTATTTTCCAATTCTTGTTTTCTTTCTCTTTCCAACTCTCACATCTTCTGAAGACATCTGTCCAGGAACCGCTAATGCTGATTTCCATTTCAAACACATTGCCACTTTGATTATGGTCCTTGAATTTTGGGTTTATTATTAAGACAAAACATTCATTGCACGTGTGTGTGTGTGTGTGTGTGTGTGGTGCACGTGTAGGTGTGCACGTGTGTGTGTGTGTCTGTCTGTGTGTATGCCCTGCATGTGTGTGTGTGTGTGTGTGTGTGTGTATCCGCGCACATGTGTGTGCGTGCACGTGTGTGTGTGTGCACGTGTGTGTGTGCACGTGTGTGTGTGTGTCTGTCTGTGTGTGTGCCCTGCACGTGTGTGTGTGTGTGTGTGTGTGTGTGTGTGTGTGTGTGTGTGTGTGTGTGTGTGTGTGTGTGTGTGTGTGTGTGTGTGTGTGTGTATGTGTGTGTGCCCTGCACGTGTGTGTGTGTGTGTGTGTGTGTGTGTATGTCTGCCTTCTGTGTGCGCTGCACATGTGTGTGTGTGTGTGTGTGCGTGTGCATGTTTGTGCTATTTCACCGTGCATCTCCCCCCACCCCCCTCATAGAGTCCTGTATACATGAAAGGCCCCACAGTGCATTCCCCCCCCCCCTTCCACTCCTGAAGTCCCCTGCAGGTTTCTTCACAGAGCTAATGGTCACATGGGGGGGGGGGCACAGCCGCGTTCTCCAAAGCTCTCTCTTTGTGTTCCCTCCCCTCCTGCCGACGACCCCTGCCGTCCTGCACCTCGCTGCAAATGTCACCGGGTATTGATTTGGCTCTGGAGTGACAAAGACCCGAGTGAGATGGCCGTCGTCTTTGTATACCATTGTGATAAAAATGGCATGACCTTCGTGCACGCAGTGAGCTGTCAATGTTCCCGTGTATGGAAAGTGTACCGCGCTCGTCCGGGGTGGGCAGCTCTGGATAGACGCTGTTGTTGTGAACGTCATATGTCAGTCTGCACTGTATGTGTATGTCGATATCATGTCAATTACCAGCCAAACGCAAACGGGTTAGGAGATAGGCTTTATATATATATATATATATATATATATATGCAAACATACAAACCAATTGTAACTGACAATAAGATTCAAGATGTTTTTTATTTGCCATTTGCAACAAGTACAATGGAATGAATTGCCTACAACAATACTATACTAAACTAAGTACTAAATACTTAACTATACCAAACGTTACTATACTATAAACAACACTATATACTACCTATGGTATGCCATACTCTATATATATATACTACTAACTAACATAGCGACAAGGTTCACCGAAGATGAATAAACATGTGCTATAGGGGTGGGCTTAACTAATTAATATTAATATATATTAATATTTTTTGTATTTGTCACGATGTCAGATTGCCGGTATGCAAATCCTAATTGGATTCTTCCACAAAATAAATGTGTGGTTAAGTCGTGTTCTCCCAGCTTGGCTGATATTCAATTGCTTCCGGCAGAAAATGAATTACTGTAAGACCCAGTTGGATGGAAATTGGCATTCAGTAAAAAAAATTTAAAAAAAAGGTTATTTGCTGTCATCTGATGACCTTTATTTTGAAATCAAATTATTTGTTGCAGTTGTTTACTTTTCTGAGAGGACGAAACTAGTGTCTCGCTTGTGTGGAAAGAAAAATGGATGCATCCTTTTAACATGTTGTGGTACAATGTGTACTATGGAGCTCTTGTACATCCCTGCTCTCACTTCATGTCCCTCCAGGACCTTCGATGGAAGCAAGATATATCCCTACCACAGTCTTAATAGTAGTACAGTGGTCATTTTGTGTAGGTTTTGTGTGTTCTTTTTATGAAACTGCGAACAAACACTACTGACTGCTTATTACACATATGAGCCTCTGGAAAGCCTTGGAAGTCTTTGAAGAATCCTATGTGTGTAAAGGCTTTGGAAATTGTAAAGGAACTGCGTGGATATTAATCCCGCACTGCTGGGTAAATCAAGGTAAGTTAGTGCAAGTTCGAACAGGAGGCAGGCTGTGATGGAAGCAATAGGAATTGGCTATCAGACATCTAATGGAGATATATTTTCACTCTTGAAAGGGACATCCGTGCGTGGAAGGTCGACGCCAAAGAAGATCTGTGCTATTATATCTGGTATTAATATAGCTACCTTTTAATTAGGATAAGGAATTATAATGTCCCATCGTAAAACAACAACACCGCAGTATAAGGTTTGAGGAACTCATTACGGAATATTAAAACGCTTGTAGATCAGACGTGATGATCACCGTATAATAGTCATACACCAATACACATGGTTAAGGGTGAATTCATTATACTCCTGCATAGACACCCAGGGTGTCGGTACGTAAGCATAGGCTGCCGTGCACTGAGCACGGAGCACAGAGAGAGAGAGCCATAGCGCTCCTCTGCCGTAAGTGTCTACACAGAACTGTAGTGCCTTATTCACTGTGTGCTGCATGTGTGTGTATGTACACATGCACATGCATGGCTATCTAAGAAGACAGAAACCACCGTTCTTCGCTCTCTGTGAGATTGCATTGCATTGGGCCCTGTGTGAAGTGGGTGAAGTGGGCTTATTGCGTTCAACGCCCGCGTTCTGTCCAACAAGTTAAATGGTGTGTTATACAATCCAGAGGGGATCTCATCATCTAAAAGAGCATCCTGTCAGGACTTAGAAACCACATCGCTTCCCATTGATATTGATCTGCTGCAAGTCGACAGTGGACCTTCTGTGTATCTTTTTTGCGGTAGAGGTAAAGTACTCCCGGTGTCATAAATTACGTCTGCATGAAGGCATCTGACCCATGTATTTTTTATTTGAGCTATTATTGATGTGTTGTTGCTTGATGCACTGCAGCAATTAAATACTTATCTTCGAGGTGGGACCTCACGTACATCTTTTATGTCGTGGAGCCCGTGCCAAACTCTCGCCCTGAACTCAAATGATGCGGAATACTGATTAGCTGTATGTCCGGGGAGTAGAGAAGGCAATAGCTGGAGGGAACAGGTGGTCCTCCTACACTGACTGAGTGGGAATTCTCTGAGCTGGACATATAGCCAAAGTTGGCAGTCTGGGCCGTGGTGCTTTGCTTCTGGGCTTAGTTCCGCTCGGCCCAGGGTCAAGGTATCAGAGTGCGGTAATTACATCTGGCTCCCAGTCCCACAACAGGATTATGTGAATTGTGGCTAGGAGGCCTCGGTAATTGGGCCTGATTAGCAGTTGCCGGTGCAGTGGAGGGAAAGGTCACTTTGTCTGTTATTCAGACACCATTTTGGTTCCTAATCCTCCCGACACCCCGTGTCTGCATGGCACCCCCCCCCCCCACACACACACACACACACACACACACACACACACACACCTCCCCACTTAACTATTGACAGTGATCCGAAATATTATTCTAAGGCTCTCTCTCTCTCTCTCTCTCTCTCTCTCTCTCTCTCCAGGTCTTTCACTAATGTAGTAAGAGTCGTAAGGTCAGTAAAATTAAGGCGAAACCTTTCCATCCATGGTGGTCTGTAGCTCTCCCCTAATGGTTAAAAAGCAACGGTTCCCCCATTATGTGTGAATGAAAAAAAAAAAAAAAAGAGGGACCTTGTTTGGGTACCGCTCGAAAATATACATAGCAATCGTGCATTGTCCGGCAGTAATTGCTTCTTTCCTCTTTTCTCATGCATCTCGTTAGGCTTCCAGAGAGAGAATTCCCCCCAAGCCTCTTCACTATTTTCCGACCAACATAGGAATGCCTCGCATTTTTCCCAGGCCTTTTATTTGCATCTGTGAAAAGAACCGGTGTGTGTGTGTGTGTGTGCCAAAATAATTAGCTGTATTAAGTCTGCAGATATATAGGCTGTCAGAGGTGATGGCATTCGCTGAGAATCTCCCAGCTCCGGTGTATTTCTCGTCATGGTGCAGAATGTGTGCTAAGCCTGCTGTGATAAGCCGCTATGATTGATAATTGGCCGAAAAGCGTTTTCTTGATTTTTTTTGTTCAAATTAGTGGCCTGTCGTGGCAATTGGTTGTTTGTTTGTTCAAGGTCATATGAATACTGAATCCTCCTCTTTTGTTCATTATTTAAAAAAATGTTGCTTTATAATAAACGTACACACTTCGTCGTGTGCACACCTTTATGGTTTTTCCGTCGTCTTCGTCTCGCAGTGTCTGGGCTCCTCAGCTTCCTCAGCTTGTGTCTCTTGTCTCTTGTGTCAGCTTGTGACTGATCGCCGTCTTGATTACTGCCTCTTAATGGCGTCTCTAAACGGCACACCGTGAGCACAGCATGGACCCCAGCTTTAGATTTATGATGAGATCATTACGTGGATTCATTTAATGCATTAAGTACATTTCCCTGATATTTTTAGGGTTTTTAGTTTTCTTCCTTTCCTAAATATACACGGTGTATATAAAAAAAGACACACATACACACTGAGCTTATTCAGCCGGCCACGGTGTGTGTCACTTTTTCACAGGGTCAGTGGAGTATCATAACATGTATGTTGTGGGCCCCCCCCCCCCCCCCTGAGCTACTTGGCTTTGGAGATAAGGGATAATGTCGAGGGCCCGGTGTGACTGTTTGTTCTCCAATTTGTTCTGCACTTCCTTCTTTTTTTTTCTTTCTTTCTTTCTCCAGATTCTCTCCAAGGTGCCGTTGGCATGAAGAGATGGCATGTGTTCCCCGGTCCAGCCTGTAGGAGTGGCCTAACTGAGTGAGAAATTAAGATTTATATCTGGACATCTGCGAAACGCTAGGCGAGGTGTGTATGCTACCCACACAGGGTAACCCAGTGTGTTTACAGGCCAATCGAGGGGAGCGCAGCAAGCAGAAGAAAGAAGGTCTGTGAGTGAGTGAGTGAGTGAGTGAGTGTGATTTTTCTTCATCTGCGGTTGAAGCTTATACGTATATTGAAACACATTTCAAAATAAGTGACCATCGTTCTCTCTTTGTCTTTCACACAAGTCTTCAATAACTTCCCCCAAAAAAAAACCCCTTAAAAACGTGTAATCCCGCCCCCCCCCCCATCCCCACCCCTATTCATGCTATTCTATTTATTCAGGTTTTAGAACCCCGCCAAAAAAACCCAAAGTGCTACACCACCTTCATTTCCTGCCAGGCCTCCAGCCCAACTTCTCCCCCATCTGACCTCTCACACAGTGAACCCTCTGAATGGACAATAGTGCCCTTCTCCAGGGGCCCCACCAGCAGAGCAGAGCAGAGCCGAGCAGAGCAGAGCCGAGCAGAGCAGAGCCTGCAGCTGGAGTGCACAGCCAAGCCTGCCTTGGCCCGGGGGCACTCCAACAGCTGAGACAGATCTGCAAACGGCTAAGGGGATTTTTTTGGTTGGAAAATGCAAGGGGGTTGTGTGGGGGTGGGGGGGGGGGGGGGGCGACCACAGATGTGAGGGCTAAAAATGGGGCTATGTGGTGTGTCCAAGCCCTCCAACCCGGAGCCTGTTTATCAGATGGCGAGGAGAAGCTGTCGCCAACAGGTGCTCCGAGGCTGTTTGGACGGCTATCGGGGCCCAGACTGGTGTGTATGCTAAACCCCCTTCAAAAGCACCCTGGCCATTTTTCATTAAACAAAGGGGTAAGTGAGGGATAAGTGCCCTTTAGTATAAAATCCACTGCAATTTCAAATATAGGACCTCAAATCGAATGTCTCAAGGAAGAATTGTGTTTTTTGTGTAAAGCAGGTTAGGTGTGTGTGTGCTCTCTAGGTTGGGCTGAGGATGAACCTGATAGGGTAGTGATGAGCTAGTGATTAAGTAGCTCCATGGTAGGATTTATTATGAAATATGGATGGATGGCAGCATCATGACGCTATGACTCCACTTATCATTTAATAAACGTTGTAATCACAACAATGATATACATATATTCTAGAAATATATACCCAAATGCATTTACTTTCACCTTTGCGCCAACGATGGTTTGCATGCACAGACAGAATCGCCTTAGCGATTAATTAACCTACACATCCATATGCAAATATGTTTTAAAAAAAAACGAAATATGGGAGGAAGACGTCCACATCCATCCATCCAGCCCATGAAAGACCCAAACAGAATTATTAACGCTGGGGGGGGGGGGGTGACTTGGTGGGGTGGGGGGGGATGACTTGACATGCAGAGAGGAGAGTTTGTATACCACGGTGTCCAAGCAGCCGTTCGCCTCCAGCCAAGCAGCCAGCGCTGCAAGCCAAAATCCATCCAGCTCCTCCCTGTCTCCCTTTGCCCCCAATGAGCTATCATCATTAGCATAATGGTGTGTGCCCGCTGCTCGCTCATTGCTTTTAATCAACCCCAGAGTCGCCCGGTAATTGGTAACAGACTACTAATGGATTCTGATGGACACTGTTGGCATTTCCTCCTGCCTCCTTCATCTTCTCCTCCTCCTCCTCCTCCTCCTCCTCCTCCTCCTCCTCCTCCTCCTCCTCCTCCTCCTCCTCGTCTCGCGGTAGTGACGGAGAAGCAGAAATACAACTTTCGTCTGATGGGTGGGCGATCGACAAGTGTACTGAAAAAAAGGTTATTCATAAGTCTGTCTTTTAAAATAGGCCTCAAGACATTTCTATTCAGAGACCCTTATACAATTTAATTGAATGTCATTTTCCCCTGCGGTCTGTTTTCTTCTATTGTTTGTTAGTGCACGGTCAAAGCACTTCCACTACAAAATAATATATATGTGTATTTATTAATGAATTATTATTTATTATTAAAGATGACATAGCAACTGTGTTGTTCTTGACTTTTCATACGATTGTCTTGTCAGAGATGGATTCAATTCAAGATTCAAGATTCCCTCCTGCAGAAGGAATTACCTACAAGTTAACACTATATGCTATACTATGTACTATATACTACATACACATAGATAGATCTCCGTAACACTGTTGCACGGCGAATAGGTTGTCCATCGTGAAGGAGAGGGGCGTTTAAGCGGCGTGTTGGAAGTCGGAGTGTAATCTTGTTCCCGCAGGAGATACCTGTAGTGTGCTCTGAGAGAGAGAGAGAGAGAGAGAGAGAGAGAGAGAGAGAGAGAGAGAGGAGAGAGAGAGAGAGAGAGAGAGAGAGAGAGAGAGAGAGAGAGAGAGAGAGAGAGAGAGAGAGAGAGAGAGAGAGAGAGAGACCAAGAGTGAATGAGAGAGAGGGCAAAAGGAGAGCAGAAGAGATGAGAGAGAGAGAGAGAGAGAGAGAGAGAGAGAGAGAGAGAGAGAGAGAGAGAGAGAGAGAGAGAGAGAGAGAGAGAGAGAGAGAGAGAGAAGAGAGAGACATACATACCAAGAGTGAATGAGAGAGAGGGCAAAAGGAGAGCAGAAGAGATGAGAGAGAGAGTGAGAGATGGAGGAGATTGGAAATGCTGCCCGCATTTGTTTTTCACCACAGGTCGCCACAGTGATTGGGTCGCATTGAGCGATGATAATAAGAAGAGTCCATATCCAGCAGGGGTGGTGAGACGGAGGCAGATAGCCCGTAGATTGTGAGGAACTGAAGTGAGTGACAAAGAGAGACGGCAGAAAAAGAGAGAGAGAGATAGATAGAGAGAGCAGAGAGACGGCCCGTTCAGCCACAGAGGACCAAAGAATAAGTTGTTAAAATTCATAGGATGAAAAATGGAATCAACGGCGGAATATATTACAGAGCCTCAACTGTTCCAAGGACAGATAAGGTCAGGCTGCTTGTCACCCACACTGTCTAACAATCCAGTAGGGGGGGGGGGGGGGTGGGGGGGGGTGGGCGTGCGTGAGGGGGGGGGGGGGTGCACTGTACCAAGACAAAATCAAGAGATTAGGGGCCGCAACATCCCTACACACACACACACACACACACACACACACACACACACACACACACAGCCACCCACACTCAAGGGGTGGCTTGTGTCCTCTTACTGCATAGCTATCTCGTTCCTACAACCCACCCCCCCCTCCGCCCCCTCACCCTCCCCCTCCTCCCCCTCCCTGTGCAGAATGTGTGGCTCTTCTATTTGCAGCAACAAGACTATGCATCCACACCATCACAGCCGCCACCACCACCACCACCACCACCACCACCCGAATTCCTCCACACACGAGTGGGCGTGGAGGATTCCTCTTGTAGCCAGACACGTCTCCCTGATCCCTGGCCGGGTCACCCTGACCTTACAGGAGATGGGGTAATCACACATTCAGCCGGGGGTGAGGTGGTGGTGGGGGTGGGGTTGGTGGTGGGGGTGAGGTGGTGGTGGTGGTGGTGGTGGGGGTGGAGGTGGTGGGGGTGGGGGTGGGGTGGTGGTGGTGGGGGTGGTGGTGGTGGTGGGGGTGGGTGGTGGGGTGGTGGTGGTGGTGGTGGTGGGGGTGGGGTTGGTGCTGGTGCTGGTGGGGACTCCTCCCGCAGCTAAGCTCCAACCCCGCGGGGATGTGATTGATGCGGCCGGGGGCTTAGAGAGAGCTCCAACAGC
Organism: Muraenolepis orangiensis; assembly: GCA_027704905.1. Lineage (NCBI taxonomy): Eukaryota > Metazoa > Chordata > Actinopteri > Gadiformes > Muraenolepididae > Muraenolepis > Muraenolepis orangiensis. Next base: position 4,832,044 of record CM051010.1, on the reverse strand, counting down.
AGCAGGGTTGGCCAGCTATAGGCGAGGCTAGGCTGGGCCCATGTGTTACGGCATGATTGCAGAATTACCCACCCAAACCAAGTTGTTTAATCAGGGATTGATAACAACAATAGTTACCCAGGGAACCGGGATGGAGAAGGAAAGACAAAGAGTGTGTGTGTGGGAGGGGGGGGGGGGGGGGCTGTGGGTGCGGTGTGTGTGTGTGTGTGTGTGTGTGTGTGTGTGTGTGTGTGTGTGTGTGTGTGTGTGTGTGTGTGTGTGTGTGTGTGTGTGTGTGTGTGTGTGTGTGTGTGTGTGTGTGTGTGTGTGTGTGTGTGGGTTCCAGACGTAAATCAAGCAATGCTCATCATCGTCTGTTCGTCTTGTTTGCTTACGGAGCTTTATATCTACCACAGACATTACACACACACACACACACACACACACACACACACACACACACACACCAGTCATCAACAGCAGCATTTCAAAGGGACTGATTTCTCGTGATCTCCTCCAATTTGTCAAAACCTCTGAACCGTGAACCTTTAAGCAAAGTCTACGTTAACTGTTAATCAGTTTGCTTTGTGGTGTGTGTGTGTGTGTGTGGTATCAACGTATACATGTGTGCCTTTGTATGAATATATGTGTATCAGTGGTGGGAAGGGTACTGAAAAATCTATACTCAAGTTAAAGTACAATTACTCCCATAAAGAATTATACTCAAGTAAAAGTGAAAATGAACATAAAAAAAAAAAAATACTTTATACAAATGACTCAAAGTACAAGACACTTTAATATATACTTCAATATTTGTGGTGTGTGGGCCAGTGCAAAATGATGAAAAAACAGCATTTTAGAGCAGCCTGCAGAGCAGTTAATAGGCTAATCTAACAGATAAGGATAGAGAATTCAATTGATATGACCCATCTCCCCCTCTCCCTTCATCTCTATGTCATCCCTGATGACTCATATCCCTGACGTTTGTGAAAGACATGAGAGACACAGAAGAAATAATAGCCTAGAGATCAATGTCAACGTTTGTTTAGTTCGTGTTTCCTATTAGGGTTTGGTTTTTGCTTCTACGGTTTGGTTGTAGGGTTTGGGTTTCCTATAAGGGTTCGGTTTTAGGGTAAGGTTACCTTTTAACTCATGGTCATTACCATACCACCACTAGGCATGTGTGCTATGCATGTATGTGTGTATATTTATGTGTTCGCGTAGTCATGTGTGTGTATGTATTCCTGTGTGTGTGTGTGTGTGTGTCTCTGTCTATGTGTGTGGGTAATGTCTATGTGTGTATGTGCTCCTGTGTGTTGTGTGGGTTGTGTGTGTGTGTGCTCTCCTGGAGGTTTCCATGAGTTGTGGGTTGTGTGGAGCTGTGAGAACTCCATGCAAGACTCAAATGCATGCTGAAACTCCACCTAAGCGCACCACCCACACCCCACCCGCCCACCCGCCTCCTCCTTTTCCAGGGAGTCGGTATTTCAACACAGGCTGGGTGTGTACGTACTTACGTGTGTGTGTGTGTGTGTGTGTATGTGTGTGTGACAACGTGCTTAGCCCCGCCCCGCAGCTGTGCCTCTGGAACGGCTCCCATTCCTGAGCGCCAGTGAACCTGCACTTGTGCGCTCGCACCTGACGACGGCCACGCCTCTAGACCATCACCGCCGCCACCCCCGCCTTTTGTTTCCTCCATCAACTCCAGAGATGGATGGAAAAACAACAGTACGAAGCTATTCAACCAAGGGGGGGAATCCTGTGTGTGTGTGTGTGTGTGTGTGTGTGTGTGTGTGTGTGTGTGTGTGTGTGTGTGTGTGTGTGTGTGTGTGTGTGTGTGTGTGTGTGTGTGTGTGTGTGTGTGTGTGTGTGTGTGTGTGTGTGTGTGTGTGTGTGTGTGGCTTCAATAGCCAGTTAGTTTCCTTGCGTTCTGCGTGTGTGTTTTTGAATGTGCTGTCCACAATAAGCAAGTTTGCTTCCTTGCGCTGTGTGTGTGTGTGTGTGTGTGTGTGTGTGTGTGTGTGTGTGTGTGTGTGTGTGTGTGTGTGGTGTGTGTGTGTGTGTGTGTGTGTGTGTGTGTGTGTGTGTGTGTGTGTGTGTGTGTGTGCGTGTGTGTGTGCCTGCGTGTGTGTGCATGTGCATGGGCGTTTTGAATAGGCATTTGCACTCTTCACACCTTCCCTCACCCACTGTTATCTTACCAAGCCAGTTAAGCCGGCACCTAACAAAATATGCTATCCAAATAGAGGCCGGCATCATGATGAATGGATGTTTTGTATTGTTGTAAGCCCGCGAACACCTCCTTGAGTGCACGGTTTGAATTGTCAAATATTCTATGACATGGTCAACATATAGTCAATGTATCTCATGTATTTTCAGAAGTTATTGTAATTACACTTGATTCATTCATAGAAGCACATCTAGGGTGATAGGACGGCAGTGGTACAACACAATACTTGGGTCTTGTCAAACACATTTTACAGACACAGCAACAGGTCTGTATCACTTTACACCGATCAATATGTTATTGTAGCAGTTGACGCTGCCCCATGCCAGCAAAGTGGCTTTTTATGGGCTCCTCTGATGACAAAGACACAGGTGGATAATAGAGTAGAACCAGTTTATTGTAAAGGCTGAGACTGTTTCAGCAAGCAGAGCAGGTGTTAGATGCTGACATGTTAGCACTCTTCCTTGAGCCTTGAGTTTGTGTGTGTGTGTGTGTGTGTGTGTGTGTGTGTGTGTGTGTGTGTGTGTGTGTGTGTGTGTGTGTGTGTGTGTGTGTGTGTGTGTGTGTGTGTGTGTGTGTGTGTGTGTGTGTTTGTGGTGATGGCTGCTTAAACCAACGTGCGTGTGCAACCTCACCCAGCCCCAGTCTGACTCGTGCCAAGTGACGCTGCTTCAACCAACCAGCCACCAACCACAAACGTACTGCACAATTATATATTATGTATTATTTGCAATAACTACTGGGTCTGTTGCGTTCACTCACCCTTGATCGTACCATGTTTCACATTGTATTCTCATAGGATACTTGGCTGTTTGAACAAAATATCCTTTGAGAATAAGACCTTTTTAAAATGTCGACAACACTTTCTTAATATATTGTTGTGGGGCGAAAAAACAATGATAGAATTAATAAATAATTGAAAATCAGTGCAAAAGCTTTTTTTTTAGTTTCTTGCCCAGCTGTCGTACTCCCTCTCATGGGTGATTTGGGCACTTTTGTTAAACACAAACACAAACACAAACAGACCACTCACACTGCTTGGGAGGTCTGCGTCAACAGTTTCCCGCCTTGCCTACAGCATAGCGGGTCATTTCACATCCCCCCCTGCTTGATGACAGGTGTTGCACCACCATGCCATCTGTTGCTTTCCGTAGGCCTACTTCTTTCCACCAATCCTACCAGGCCACTTGAATTGTTTTAATGAGCAAAGTTTGTTTATCCAGGAGTGTTGTTGACCACCACCACCACCACCACCACCACGCCAACAGGCAACAAGCAGGTCATTTAAAACAGTTGCTCTGGTGCTAAGCTAGCTTGAGCTAAGACTGGGATCTACAAAGTTTGTTATATTATAGACATTTCGTCCTCCCCTGGCTAAAAATATATATGCCAACTGTGTTTTAACAAGGGAGAACGGTGTCAGTTTGAATGTCAGCAATGCGTTTTTAGGGTTTGGGTTTTCTATTAGGGTTTGGTTTTAGGGTTAGGGTTTGGTTTAAGGGTTAGCGTTTCCTATTAGGGTTTGGGAAAACGCTGTCAGTTTGAATGTCAGCAATGCGTCTTCGCTAGAACCAGTGTATCCATCCAGCTTGAAGTAAGCCCCATTGAGGAACTTCCAAAAGGAGGCCTTTCTGCCCGGCTTCTCTGAATAATGACCTTTCTCAATTCTCTTTCTGTGTGTCCAGGGCTTAGCATTGCCAACCATTTCTAGCCACTGAGAACCCAATTAGAGGGGAAATTCTGGCTGTGCTGGCCCCCTGTTTCCTACACTTGGCTTCAGAGGAGCGATGCTTTGTGCATCTTAATATATCAGTGCAGTTTTTTTCTCCACTCCAACGCTAAATTCTTGGTTTCTGATTTCATTAGTTGGCTAACCATGAAATAAGACATAATCTGAACAGCGATTAGATCCTCCATATAGTGAGACTATAATGGCGTTCAACAGGGTAATAGAGTCAGTGTTAGGATTCAAGTAAGTCCTAGGTGCCTATGCCTTAGGGTTAGGTTTAGTTCTTGGTGTAAAAATAAGATAAAGAGAAAAGGAGAGAACGAGAAAAATCTGAAAATGACCTATATAAAAATAAAATAAAAGTTAAATGAGAAAATGGAAAAAACAGCTAGATAAATATATTTTAATGATATTAGGATAATGATATAATTTAAAAGCAACAATTTTAATACGATTGCCTTAACATTGCATTGGCATTGCCTTTTCATGGTCAAAAGTTAAAACAGACTTTATAATTTTACATGATTTCCAAAAAGGCAGTACTTATCCATGCCTCAGCGGGATTTGAACCGAGGTCCCCAGAGCAGAAAACCAATAGCTCTCTGCTTCGCCACAGAGAAGTGGTTATGATTATAATTGACATTACAATTAGCATGACATTGTTACATTTGCAAATGCATATCATTATGTTTGGTTTATAACAGCTCAAACACTGAGACGATTAGGGAGACACTGAGACACCATGTCTACGGTTTGGTCAGTGGTTATAACTGTCATTACAATTCACATGACATTGGTACATTTCTATATAACAATATGATTACATTAGGTTTTTGTCTCAGAAGAAGCGGCATAAGCGCAAAGTGGCTTGATAACTTTTACCGTGGCACCGTAGAGAGCGTCCTAATGAGTGGCGTCACTGTGCGGTACGGCAACACCAATGCACAGGAGCAAGCCATCCGGAGGGTCGTGAGGAC
>CM051010.1:4717132-4822132 GCA_027704905.1 Muraenolepis orangiensis | reverse complement strand
TTTGTCCAGACCGCAGACCACCACCAGCACCAGCACCACCACCAGCACCAACACCCCCACCCCCACCCCCACCACCACCACCACCCACCCTACACTGCCCCCTCCACCCGCCCCTGAGCCCTCTAGTGCCCCTCCCCCAGCCCATTGGCATTCTGAGCGTTGAGGAATCCATAGGAGGTTTGTTTGAGATGCGGGAACAAGTGTGAGAACACTGGGCTTGGGAAAGTCCTCTCCTGAGTGGGGGTGTGGGGTGTGTGTGTGTGTGTGTGTGTGTGTGTGTGTGTGTGTGTGTGTGTGTGTGTGTGTGTGTTGGGGGGGGGGGGGGGGGGGTGACAAAAAGTTTCTCAGGAACTCCTCCTTCAAGACTCGGTTCTCTTGGTGAGCGGAACAAAACCTCCTTATTGACCGGGCGGACGTGAGTTCTTCTGTGGTAGCTCGCTCGCACCACCACAACCCCACACACACCCCCCTACAACCCTACACCACCACAACCCCACACACACCCCCCCACAACCCTACACCACCACAACCCCACACACACCCCCCCCACAACCCTACACCACCACAACCCCACACACACACCCCCACAACCCTACACCACCACAACCCCACACACACACCCCCACAACCCTACACCACCACAACCCCACACACACCCCCCTACAACCCTACACCACCACAACCCCACACACACCCCCCCACAACCCCACACCACCACAACCCCCCACAACCCTACACCACCACAACCCCACACACACCCCCCCACAACCCCCCACCACAACCCCCCACAATCCTACACCACCACAACCCCACACCCCCCCCCCCACAACCCTACACCACCACAACCCCACACACACCCCCCCACAACCCTACACCACCACAACCCCACACACACCCCCCTACAACCCTACACCACCACAACCCCACACACACCCCCCCCACAACCCTACACCACCACAACCCCACACACAACCCCCCACCCCCCCCCCCCCCCACAACCCTACACCACCACAACCCCACACACACCCCCACACAGCCCCCCCCTTATGGTCTGTACTCCTGGTTGTTTTGTTGCCCCTTTAAGAACACCATAATTGTTAAGATTTTTAAAAAAAAAAAACGCGGAAGGCCGAGAGTGTGAAAGTGGTTTAGCGGGAGGGGGGGCGGGGATACTCGGGCCGTGGCAGGGGGGGGGGCTGTGCCTGTGTTACTGGCCTTCATACATGAATGGCAGGCCACATAGGGCTCCCCAGCCTCCTCCTCCTCCCATTCAGCGCCCTGCTCCGTTCCCATTATAATACATTCTGGAAACTTCAAAGTCGGCTTGCTTCTTCTGGAAGGGACCGTTCCTGGAGAAGAAAAAAGACGAGCTGAGCTGAGCTGAAATGAAATGTAAAAAAAAAAAAATGGAACGGAATTGGCTCCTTTTGTGCGAGGAGGGGTTCAGCCGTCGACGGTTGTATTGCACAGCAAAGATCCGAGTGGTTGCGGTTCACACACTCTCTCTCTCTGCTTGGTGTCGTCTCCCCCCTGGTTGTTATGGTGTCTCCCCCGTTCACACCTTTTAAATTGAGGTATGAATGCTGAAGAAATGCTGTCCCAGGTGAGAACTAAACACTGGGGCTGTATCCGGGGGGGGTTAACCTATTTTCCCCTCCAATAAATTGGAAGCCAACCTTGTCATGTATTTATATTCATAAGTCATTTTTCGCCCCCTGTTTCCAGCTATTTTATGATTGTTTTTTGTTTTTTTGGACAAATCACTGGTTTTATTTTCACAAATGACCACGCTTCAATCAGTTCAATTGGTATATTATTTGTTCTCTAAGCCACGCTGTATAGTTCTAGATGTGCTGCTGAAGTCATCTTTCATAATACAGTGGGCCGTCCAAAGAGGATGGATATGAACACGGCCTGAACTAATCATTCCAGGTATTTAACTGGGTCACATCCATAACATTGAACTCACTATCGTAACTTAAAACAATTGGACACCCTCACAATATCTAACACAGATTTCCCTATATGTTTTTGTACAATACTATATTATGAGTATATACAAAAATATGAAGCCATTATTTGCGTAGACTGCGGCTTAATTAAGTATTCTTGTTCAGTTCCATCCAGGCATTGACCTGAAATGTGAGATTATCTGAACTATAGCAGAGCTGGCATGGAAGATATCCGGCCTTTGACTGCCAAATCTGCCTCTGGTGGTTGGTTTACGTCTTACCACTGTACATAGTATATTACTATGCATTTTAATGTAACATTTGCACTCTTTAAATTAAAGAAATACAACCAGACAAACAGACACAAACATGCCTGATTTGAACTGTGAATAGTGCTGCGTCGGGAAGTGCAAGGTGTGTACTGTAAACCGGATGGCTTGTATGTGGGGCTTCATAATAGGAATTACTCTGTGTACTGTAAACGGTATAGCGTGTAGTCGTGGGCAACCTGGCGTTAAGTGAAACACATCAGATCCTATACAAAATAATGCCCAGTGATTTATCTAAGCTAGGTTAAAGAAGAACCAAACAAAAAATAATAATAACCACCACAGGAAAAGGAAATTCACTATTATTTGTGTTTTGGGTTGACTTGGGTTGACTTAATTACCGTTCACGGTAAGTGAGACAGCGGCGATAGCACCACCGGCCAATCACAGGTGTCAGGGGGGAGGGGGGGGCGGTTCCAGGGGATACGGGGGTGTTGGACTGAAAAGAGCATGTGCAGAATTAATGTGACTGGCCTGGAAATAAGGCAGTTGGCCTGGTCCCACGTGGGGCTGCCAGGAGGACTTTGCCTCGGGGAGCTCTGGCACAGCAGGACGGTATTCATTATAAATGGCACCTCTGCATGCATTTGGCATGCCTGGGTGAATTACGTATTAAAGATATGAAATAATTCACTCATGTATAAAAGTATAATGAGAACAATAATAATAATAACACTACTTCTACTACTACTTCTACTTCTACTTATAGTAATAATAATAATAATAATCATGATCATAATGATCATCATAATAATAATACCTTCCATTACCTTTGATAATAATACCTTCCACTACCTTTCAAAGAAAATTCAAAGTGATACTTATACCTAAATGATCCCTTTGCTTTAAAAGCAAGCCAACTCTAATCAATCATAATGAACCATTCCACCCTCTCTACCTATGTCTTAAAGGCATTGCATTTGTATTTTCAGACCTGCATGATAATAACAATGCTATGATATGCGTACAGTGTGTGTGTGTGTGCGTGCATACGAGGTTGCACACTGCATGCACACTTGTGCGTGTGTGTGTGTGTGTGTGTGTGTGTGTGTGTGTGTGTGCGTGTGCACGTTTGTGAATCTAAATCTTGCAGTGTGCAACTCCATGTTGTTGCGGATATTGTCATGGTTACCTAAGTTTCGATAGCTGTCTGTCACACTGTTGCTGTTTGCTGCACACACACACACACACACACACACACACACACACACACACACACACACACACACACACACACACACACACACAGATACAGACCGGGACAGGCATGCTCCAGCCTGCTCCTCGCTCTGACACACATAAAGGTGGTGCTCATCCAGGCTTTGTGTCAAGGATTAAGTCAGCAGATACGCTACATCCCCAAGTGAGAGCCACTTTCATCTGGATCGCTCCAACACTCTCGGTCGCTTTCGCACAGCACTTCCACACACTGCCTGCTCTAACTGCCGTGGGTTGGGATCCGTTCAGAGGGTGGCTGTGTGGCTGGAACTGTCCAAAAATAGAATTCTTAAAATATATATATGACTATGTATGTAAATGGTAAAACTTCATGCATTGTCAGGACTATGAAATTCAATGTAATGTACAGTTGGTGATTTGTCTCGTGTCTATCTGATAGGCTGTGACGTAAACCTTGGGTTTATCAATCACTACACCCTGATTAGCAAGCATGACCGATCATAAACAGTGGACTATCACTACAGTATATATTCCTTATACCAGTAGCCAGTTTTGGCTTGTTTTTTGGTTGGTTTGCCAAAGCTAAAAACATATCACAGTGAACCACTGGGCATGTAATGTCCCTTTTTTTAAATTTCCGAATTATGATATTTAGTTGACCTATGGATCAACTAAAGGGATTTTATTAACTAATGGATTTTTAAACTAATGGATTTTATATCAGAAATCTGGTCACCTCAGCCTATTCAGCTGTCATTCAGCTGCCCATGTGTACAGTAGCCAGTATCGTGGCGTGGTTGACGGGAAAACAAGAAAAGCTCTGAAAAGAGCCTAATAATAACGTGAAGATTCTTCTCTTCTTCTTCGTCTTGTGCCTTTTGTGGCCACTGCATGGTTGTCAATTTAAATGGATGAATACCCGTGTCTATGATTACCCGTGTCTATGATTACCCGTGTCTCCCGAGACAAATAAACACCTTCTCTCTGGGCACATTAGCCTTTCTTTCAAGTGCTATCTATAAAAGAAGCACGTGGACGTCGGCAGACATCTCAGGTCGGACGGCAGCTTGTCAGTATCCCTCCGAGCTAACCTTATTGTAAGCCTTCAATGCTGTCCATCTCACTCCTCTCACTGAGGAGTCCTGTCTGCTTTTATTTGAGCTGTTTGTCTCCGTGGATCCATTTGGAAGCATGTAAAGGGTTGCTTCCCCCCACCCCCTCTCTCTTTCCTCCGTTGTGTAAAAAGTATATTTGGCAGTATGTTTTCCTCAGTGAGTCCAGTGCCCAGTGAGAGAGAGAGAGAGAGAGAGAGAGAGAGAGAGAGAGAGAGAGAGAGAGAGAGAGAGAGAGAGAGAGAGAGAGAGAGAGAGAGAGAGAGAGGAGAGAGAGAGAGAGAGAGAGAGAGAGAGAGAGAGAGCGAGAGAGAGAGAGAGAGAGAGAGAGAGAGAGAGAGAGAGAGACAGACAGACAGACAGACAGACAGACAGACAGACAGACAGACAGACAGACAGACAGAGAGAAATACAATTAAATATCTCGATGTATCAGTAGGCCTGTGTATTGTGTATGTAGGTATTGTTATTATCCTTTATTTAACGTCATGGTTTTAAACGTATATCAAAAGTAATCACATTTTCCAGCTGCAGGTTGGCTTGTAGTGTATTTGAGGAAGAGGGAGCGGAATACCTAAGGGTATACCATCTTACCTAGTTCTGTGGAGGCCTCAGGTACAGGTCAGACGAGGTTATCACAAAAAGTATTAGAAAGATGAATTGGCCATTGGGCTTTTGCAGGAGAGATGGAGAATACTACTTTTCAGATTCCTCTCCATCTATCAAATAAAGTCTGTAAGTGACATGAGATGGTCTCTGGGAGTTGCAATGCTTGACTCTGATATACAGTTTACACATCTATAATGAAAGACCAATAGCAGTGTGCATTGCCAACACACAGGCTTAAGTGCATGCGCACACGTACACGCACTCACACACACACACACACACACACACACACACACACACACACACACACACACACACACACACACACACACACACACACACACACACACACACACACACACACACACACACACACACATGCTTGCAGACACAAATACACACACAATCATGTATACACTACAAACATGTGCAAGCTCACATGCACCCAGGCACACACACACACACATATGCAAGTATGCCTGCACACACACACCAAACACACACACACGCACACACACACACACACACACACATTGCAGTGGAATGCAATCTTTGTGCTGCATAAAATCGGACAGGTAGAATCTTTTGCCAAATGGGGTAAAGTTGTTTCTTGGATGGGAGTGCAGTGGAGCGCTAGACTGCTGATACGATGGAATTTGCTGCAGAGCTACAGCTGGGATAGCTGGAGGAGATCACCTTACCGTGAAGCAGCGAGCGATAGCAAAGGGAGAGCAAACCAACATGTGTCAGCCATCTGGAGAACGTACCCCAAACATGATGCATCCTCCCAGCTCAGACAAAGGACTCATTTTACTGCGCGGGGAAGTGAAAAAACACAAGTTTAACTCTCCTCTGCTCGACCTTTTAAGTACAGAATTATATCAATTCCATGGTCGCCCTACTGTCACTTCGGCTGGCACATTCCTTTTTGCGGTGACTTGTGTGTTCAAAGGGGGGCTTCGAGAACCCTTTTTGACACACTTTGTATGCCAACAAAAACAGGGACAAAGGCTTTTTTCCATGTTCACTTTCAATTTGTATCTGCCTCCACTTTATCCTCTGCCCTTTTCCCCAAATGTACCTGTCAACCAGGGTTGGCTGTGCAAGTCCAAACGCTAACCTAACCGCATCATAATTCCCTGTTTGTTCAGTGTGTTACGTAGTGAATGCAGTAATTATTGGACCTATTGACAGTTTAACCGCCCATAGATTCAACCATGCGGTTAAGACTCTCAATTTGAACTCGTGTGACTTTGCAAACATTACCTCGAGACGGTTCTCAAACACAGACATCGTTTTACTTTGTCTCCCTTTTTGTTTAATTGTCATGCACACATTGAGAGTTAATCCCTGTTGCAACAAGTATGCTTTATTCACAATCAAAAGCAACGCTACACTGACACACTCACTGAAAGTGTGGACGTGCGTTTTGCTTGTTGCGATCATTCTCCAAGATACCTTTTAATGTCTGTATATGGTCATCAATTCGTTCATATTCACATCAAGGCATTTCAACCAGTTTAAACCGGTACATTTATAAAAACCAGGAGGCACTTAGTCGAGTGCATACCGCCGCCACACCAAAAAAGTCCCCTGGATCCGGATTCGGATCCGGCTCTGCGCCAAAATCTAATCCACTGTTCCTTGGCCCATATCTAACCACCAATGTTGTACATCACTTTTTGGGTAATCTTGCCAACAGACAAACATAAACCTCCCATCTTCGAATAATGGAGTGAAAAAAAACACATCTTGTCACATCTAAGTTAAAGTGCATTCAGCATGTGGGTGTGTTCAATTCAGTCTATGTCTATGTCTATGTCTAAGTCTATGCACTCTTTTTAATGAAGAGAATATGGAGTAGCTTGCGTGTCGAGACAGAGAGAATATTGTTAAGGTGGCCCATAGGTAAGGTCTGACTCACCCGTGTTGTGTTGGCTCTGGGATTGGACTTGAGTCTCCTCCCGTTCCACAAGCAATAGAGGAATGGTTGTATCAGCTTACTCAGAATAATCAATTCAGCCGTCATTTAGAATCGTGACATGATCTATCGTCTCAGAGGACCGGAGATCTGTAAATCATTTGTGGGTCTCTTAATTAATCTGCAACCCCCGGACATTACATTTCCAGGGCTTATGAGCAATCAAGGGAGACCTTTTAGAGATGCACTTTATATAGCTGCACACACAGTAGTATGTCAGAACCTACAGCAGATTGTATACAGCATCCTGTGGCATTTGACTTCTAATGAATCACACACAAGAACAGGTTTTCTACTGAATAGCAATAGCGAGAACAGCTTTTGTGAGCAAAAGTGTCATACTTTGGACTTTTGGAAAAAATTGGACTATGATATACATCAAAGGCAATGGCATCTAAGGCCTGTATTTGACATGCCAAACAGAATTTCCAAAACATCAAAACCCGAAATGCAGTTGAATTAGGTTGCGTTTTAGGTTGCTTAGTTTAAAGGCATAGAGCCAATGTGTGAATGATATCAATATCATGACGTCTTGCAATAGCTTCCCTAAAAAAAGTATACACAGTCAAGTCCAACAGTCTACCTTGTTTGAGCCCAAATCAGACACAAACACATTTGGTTACGGCCATACAACAAAATGCCAAAGTCCCAAAAGTCAAGCAAAAGCCTCATGCCACAAACAGCGACCCTGTGGTCTTGTTTTCGTGTTGCAGGGATATGAGTCTGCTGATCATTTGCTCTGCAGCTGCAAAAACGTAGGGCCGGGGTTTTTTTTTTCTCTCCATTGTGACAGAGTGATAGAAAAAGAAGGCCTGTGCAGCTGTGCATACAGGACAACTCGACAGGACTCTTGTTAAGTTCAACAACCGAGCAGGAAGCAGCAAACGCATCAGCGTAGAACGGAGAAGAATTCAGACTCGGTTGCTTATTTTGCACGTGCGAGATCCCAGACTTTGGTAACAATCACCTTTGTGTGAACCCATTCACGGCTCACGCTTTGTGTACTTGTCTCCATGTAGAATGGTAATGTCGCCTTTGAAAACAGACGCACGCATTCACGATAATAGACTCTGAAACGTTCAATCGCAAACATGCAACCTGCAAACAGGTTGTACTAAAAAATGATATGTAGTTTTTGTCACTATGTATCTATCAATCTATCCATCCAGTTTTCCGTGCAGTGTCATTGGGGTCAGGTCTGTTCGACAGTGGGGATAACGATCCGCCAGTCAAAGTGTTCCCTGTCTGCGTGGTTCATGTCTAGAATTAAACAGCATACATTATTCTTGCCACATCACACACAAGGCTTTAGAAACGCAGGAGGAGAAAAACAGACACGAATAATAAAATGCATTCTGTAATGAGCGTTTTCAAATTCAAGTCCATTCTTGTGTGTGTGTGTGTGTGTGTGTGTGTGTGTGTGTGTGTGTGTGTGTGTGTGTGTGTGTGTGTGTGTGTGTGTGTGTGTGTGTGTGTGTGTGTGTGTGTGTGTGTGTGTGTGTGTGTGTGTGTGTGTGTGTCAGGCTCAGACAAATTGCGAGCCTTGCTCAATCCCATTGTTACTGGCTGTGGAAATAATGCAGCACACTGAAACGCAAAGGCTTACCATATCAGCGCTTTCTTTGTGTGTCAGGCTCACACCTCATTACCGACACGGTATTGGACAAGGTAGCAGCCGCCTCTCCTTGTTGCAATGTCAATTCTGTACAAGGGAAGTCACTTGATGTTCTTTGTGTGCAAAAAAAACAACAGCAAAACAGATTTGTCATAAAACATGTCTGTCCCGTGGCTATAATAATATCAAATGGTGTATATAATCTGCATGTCTGTCGAGCTCTCATGTCCTGGTCTCTGTTGTGTTTTGAAATGATGCATGCATGCATCATTGCAAACATGCATGTTATACTGCTGCTTTGATACATGTTGCATCTTACAACACTGCATACTGCAACCACTGACCACAGCAGTACAACTGACATGACACTTACCAGAATGGTATTTCCCGCATGTCATAAGAATGCCATGACGTTTCACGTAACACATTACAAACCTAAAAAACGTAACAAAAAGCGCATGGATTCTGCATTCTGCATGATTAATGCCCATTAATAGACCTTTTGCTCTTACAATATAAGTATAATGGGTGATAAGATGACATAAGGTCATCCACAAGATGTACAGAGGTCAAACTCAGAATAGCTCATTCTTAGAGAGAGCTTTTCAGGAAAACATCAAAATAATGTCAGAGTCGCTGCTAGGTTTTTTTCTGGGTTCACTTCTGTCTGAATCTCTTATTGTACCCTTTAGTTATTCAATCATAATCATGACTTCTTCTTTTGAATATATATCCATTAATCATGCATTCATCCATTCCACAACAATGAGCAGCTTTTCAGCAGTGCTGCATTAAGGAACGCTCTCTGCTCTCAAATCTTCCTCCATTCCAGCCCATTTCCCTTGCTAATTCTCCCCTAATGAGATTCATAGATTCTGAATTTAAGGATAAGGGGACTTTTAAGAGCACCTTGAGAAAGGCATGTACAATTGGAATCAGAGCAATAATAACGACATGCCTGATAAGCTTGCGAGCACATTCACACTCCACCACCCCCACTACCACTCAAACTAGCCACACACACGTTAACTTAATGGAATGTTAGCACGTTAACTTAACCATCGTTTAAGCAAAGCCACACAGACACACATACACACACACACACACACACACACACATGTATATATACACACACACACACACACACACACACACACACACACACACACACACACACACACACACACACACACACACACACACACACACACACACACACACACACACACACACACACATCCGGCACCTCTAAGGTTTTTCACACCGGGGTGCCAGACCTTCTGGGGAATATGTGACATCAATGCAATGAAATGCTGCTACTCAATGACCATTTGTGGAAGCCTGCCAAGCTGGGGTTGTGTTATTTTGTATGCACACACACACACGCACGCACGCATGCACCACACACACACACACACACACACACACACACACACACACACACACACACACACACACACACACACACACACACACACACACACACACACACACACACACTTCTTATTGTATTTAGACATGAATGATTCAATTGATGGCTGGACGGAGCCCGGCTGGAGATTAATGAAAATGAAACTATGAAAATGCCATTTTTTAAGGGTACTTCATGGATCCATTGTGGATTTACGTATCCACTTTGTGTGACTTGGATTGCAATTGTGGATCAACAGTTTGAATGGTCAATAAATTGGCTCTGTTTTTACCCAGGGTTATAGGCTAGACCTCGTGGGGGAGGGGGTGACTCTAAACACAGGTGCAGCCTCTGCCTCCGAGTCCTGCCTTTGGGTCATGTGCCCCTCCCTCTGACAAACATTTGGCCGTCCGATCATCCTTCTTTATCTTAATTGCTATGTATTGATCTCTTTTAAAAATCAATGCAGGGGACTAGAGAATTTAAACAACGCCTATCAGCTACGATTGGAATAGCATCACATCAACTCAATGCAAAAAAAATAAAAATAAAAAAACTTTCAACGTCTATCAATGAGTCTGTTATTATTGTGTATAGTTTTCAGAAGTGGTCGCCCAAACGCGAACACCCAGGTCGTTTTCTGGCAGTTTAATTCGACGTGCGGCTAATGGCATCTAGTCTTCGTCCTGCGGGAAGATTCCGGCGGCGTCATGCGGAGCCAATCTCTCTCTCTCTCTCTCTCTCTCTCTCTCTCTCTCTCTCTCTCTCTCTCTCTCTCTCTCTCTCTCTCTCTCTCTCTCTCTCTCTCTCTCTCTCTCTCTCCTCTCTCTCTCTCTCTCTCTCTCTCTCTCTCTCTCTCTCTCTCTCTCTCTCTCTCTCTCTCTCTCTCTCTCTCTCTCTCTCTCTTTTGCTCTCTCTCTCTTTGCTCTCTCTCTCTCTCTCTCTCTCTCTCTCTCTCTCTCGCTCTCGCTCTCTCTCTCTCTCTCTCTCATTTCCCATTTCACAACACCCGGGCGAGAGAGAGACAGGGCAGGCTGTCTGATCATCGCTGCATACCCCGAGGGATATTTTCCCCTTCGTCGATCACCTCCATGATTCAAATCGAAGAAGACATGCGTGGATAACGCAATTTAAAGGAGTTAACCCACTGGTTTGTGGTCCCCTGTTGCGTTTGGGATTGTGTCCGCAGAGTCAACTTATTTGGGTAGTTGAATGGCTGCAAGGACTCCTCCGTGCAGACGGGTAGCCGACACATGAACCAACCAACAGCAGTTGACTCCATCGTAGACGCATCCAGGGGGGTACCGTACAGCCTACAGATTGAACTTTTGCTTTAAGGAACGATAATGACAGCGTTGTGTTGTTTATTGGCTTGCTGTGAAACGTGAGTGTTTTTTTTGGAAGACGTGTTTTGTTGTTGCGCTTTTGCGCGAACCACCGGTCGCGGAGAGCCCATGCAGTCGCAAAGGTTAGTTTGTTCACTCCTTGGTTTTTATTTTATTACATTGACAATGGTTGTGTGGTTCTGTTAAAACCACACACACACACACACATGCTTTCTTTACGACAGATAGATATATTGGAATAGCACATATGACATTGACACACAGCCTATGCGTCATCGGAATGACATGGTTTCTATCCACAATAACAAAATAACGCAATTCGCCAAATCGGTGAGCTGTGTATCAAAGTGAAATAGTAAAAAAAAGCAGTTTTGTAACGTGTTTTTTTTTATATTTTGAATGCATTAACGACACATTTAGCGAAAACGCATACGGCCTATTTTAGTTCCAAATGACGATGAAACGAGTGCACTGACAGACTAACCCCCACATCTGTCAGGTTGATCCATCTGCCCACCACGAAGACTACTTGCATACCAACAGCCTCAATTAGGTCTACACACACACTTATCCGCAATGCACACATGACAGGTTTAGTAGGTTCATTTCAAATCATTCCATCAATCCTCGATATCCAGGCTACAAATAAAGCCATGTGCTTGTGCACACTATTGAGATGTTATATCAGGTTTATAACAGGCGCCATCTGTTGGAAATGAGGGAAAAAAATGCGAGGTTCCCGTGAAGGCGTCACATAGATGGTCATATGTTGGACACTGTGGACATGGAAAGTGATCATCATCATCGGAGTATTATCGTGTGTGTCACCACATGTAGAACCACAATTAGCCGAATTAAAATACATCTTCGTACATATCCTGTACGTAGGCTCTGGTGATGTGTTGGATTTAAATTCGGCTCAGGCCTAATTGGTTACCCTATAGTAGCCCACGTCGACCTGGTTGATGATGAGATCAACACATCCCATCCCATTACCATTTGGGCCATCGTTTGAAACTGGTCAGTTTCCCATTCTCTCATAATACATAGATGTATTAGGAAAATGTACCATGCTGCTATTTTTGATGCTATCCCCCCCCAAAATATATATTTTAGATTTTTTTTCTTTTTTTTTTGACTGTGTGTGACGTCATTACAGTTTAATTTAACTTTACGCAGAATGTCAGCGTCTAAATGTTCTGAATGTGAATCCATGTGGCAGAACGTGTTCACATGATGGGATCAACAGGTGACAGTGTTCATATATGGGCCTATAGTAGGCTAACTGCCTCCATAGGCCGGCCCTATAGGCAATATGGACACTCGATGCAGACCCTGAACTCTAATTCCACGACCTATGCCATTAGGGACCTATGCATATTATGTGCTCACTTCGTGAGGAAATGTTAATTAACGTTCATTCCCCCCCCCCGCATCGTTCTTGTTTCATAACCTCCACTCCAGCGTGAAATTACGACCGCTAGGCTGAGACTACCTCGTGTGTTCGTATTTGAAAGTAGGCTACGAGTGAATGGCAAGCAGCTTATACTGTTGACATAACCCTCTGACCGACCAATTTGTTCCCTGAAGTGGTGTTGGAAAGGGTACTTAGACATTGACGATAGACGTCGAGGACATACCAACGAACCAAAAAAAAAGAGTTGAATTGGAATAATTAATTATGTTTGTGTTGATCGATCGATAAGACGATAGGTTAATATCTGGAGTAAAGTAGACTATAAGCCTACTTTACAAGAAAAGTCATACATGTGAACCTATGGGGCTCTCGGTTGTGTTTGTTGTACACATGTGCAGCCCTGTGTCGCTCCGCGCGCGTGTGTGCGGCTGTGGTTTAAAGACGCGCGTGGCGAACGTGTCTCCAATCAAAGGACCACTGGCGCAAATTGTACGGTTATTACAGCCTGACGTGTAATGGTGGTTACATCTGGCAGTGAGAGTAAACAACACCTTGTTGTGGGTCTCCTGTGAATCCTCCTCCTCCCTGCCGGGTCGAAGAAAGAAAGAACCCCTGCGCGACGTTGAAATGTAATTTGAAACTGAGAAGAAGAAGAAGAAGAAGAAGGGGGTTTTAAAGTCGAGAAACGGCGCTCTGTGATTGGTTCACAGCAGCGGTGAGGGCAACACACATCACCTTCTGGAGGACTATCGATTTTTTTTTTTTGCCCGTTCGTTCGTTCGGTCGGTCGTCGTCGTTGTTCACACACACCCATACACACAGATGACTTGAATTCGATTGCGAGCACACGGAACGACTACACCCAAGTGGGAAGGAATCGCGACATCTAGCAATCACCGGTCCTCATGATAGGACCCGAGTAACCCGCTCCCCGGTCACCTCGCGCCCTAACGGTGTGTGTGTGTGTGTGTGTGTGTGTGTGTGTGTGTGTGTTCTCCCTTCGTCCGGTCCGCCCAGGGAGAGGAGTGCAGTCCGAGCCCGAGCTGGATGGATGGTTATGGGGAAGAGAGCAAGGCTGTCGGCGTTTGAAGTGTGCAACCTTATCACCGCGATTCTCTCACTGTTTCCAGTTGGTAAGTTTGCAAAGTTCATTTGAATAAATGGAGTCATTTGACTATGAGTATTGGGATGGTTGGGAGTTTGTGCACACAGCTTGCTATGCGGATGTTTTTATAATGATTAGAATATTAGTAGAAGTTGTAGTACCATATCATTTAGACATTATATTATACTCTTAAGTAAAACGCCTCAGTAGTCTATAAATATTATAAATATATGTATGTATAAATGTATATATAGTAGTCCCAGTAGTCTATACAAGTGTGTTTTAGAGTGTCTGCTATGAATTCTAAAAGCAATCAATGTTCTTGAATAGTAGCCTAAATGAATTTGTGTAAATACATGCAAATGTACCTACTATAGATCATATTTTTGCCTGAAGAAATTGAATACACAATGACTTCACACATTGGGGTGGTTCTCTTCACAGTGGAACAGTAGTATTTCCTCCATTCCACAATTATAACATTATTATTCACATGAAAGAAAAGTTTGCAGTCTGCCATAGGCCTACCTTGGAAAATTGCAGCGTCTGTAGGCTATTCAGTTTCAGGAAAGGCATTCCAAGAGATAAAGGACTGCCTTGTTAAAATCCCATTACCACAAGTAATCTTTTGACCATTGTTAAGATTTAGAATCCAGATTCTATTCCTTTGACAGTTTTCAGTAGTGTGAGAAGATAACGCTTGGCTTGCGTTATGTTGGATATTATGTTGATTTATGACCATATTTACCCTCAGGTGTTGGAACAGTTGTCATTATTGCGGAGGCGCTGTTTAAATGACTTGCTATCTGCGTCTAAGTGTTAGATGATAGTTTGCACCTCGTAAATGCCTCATTTGTCCTAAACACTGGGGGAATGGGTGTCTCATTGATATGCACGTGTCACTGTCTCTACTCTATACGTTTTTTTCCCCTCTGTGTGCTATAGTCTGCATGGGCTCCTCTTCATTGAATCCCATGTAAAAAAAAAAATCACATAGGGAGTTATTACCAGTTGTTTATATTATTAGACACATTATACTGACCCTATACTTCATATGTACATTTATACATTTTCCATTTGCACGATAGCTACATCAATACAGCCCAATTGTTCAGCGTTGTTCTCCATTCAGTTAATTTTGTTGAATCTCTTTAGCTCTTACCACAAACACGCTGCATTTCATTAGGTTTTAGTGGTGGTAAAAAAAATATCGTAGCACCTAAAGAACCACACACCGCTAAGAAAACACCTCTGATGTTCGTAGAGAGTCATTTTGTTTGGATTTTGTTTGACCACTATTTAATGTACCCAAATAAACACTCTGGTGTGGTTCTGTTGCAGAGCGGTAAATACTCATTATAACATTGTTGGTAAGCTTTTTTTTGGCCCTTGGTTTCTAAATCGCTCATCGTTGTGTCTCTGTGGTTCCTCCCCCCCTGACAGCCAGCCTGCAGTGCAAGATCCTCAAGTGCAACTCCGACTTCTGGGCCTCCACCTCGAACCCCGGCCGGGAGGAGGAGATCTGCACGACGCTGCGGGCCTACAACGGCTGCGTGCGGCGGACGGCGCGCACCTGCCGGGGGGACCTGGCCTACCACTCGGCGCAGCATGGCATCGAGGACCTCATGAGCCAGCACAACTGCTCCAAAGAAGGGCCCACCTCGCAGCCGCGGGCACGCACGCCTTCCCCGCCCGCGGCGGCGCTACCGCCACAACAGCAGCCGCCGCCCCAGCCGCTGGCCCCCGACAGCCAGGAGCGCTCGGACGGTCCGGAGGTGTGCCACTACGAGCGAGGCGTCCCGCGGCACGCGTCCCAGCACAACTACACCCACTGCGGCTTCTTCGGGGACCCCCACCTGCGGACGTTCGGCGATGAGTTCCAGACCTGCAGGGTGGAGGGCGCCTGGCCCCTCATCCACAACAAGTTCCTGTCGGTACAGGTCACCAACGCCCCCGTGGTGCCCAGAGGCCTGGCTACAGCCACCAGCAAGGTAGGATCTTGTGCTTATTTCCATATTGTATATAACAATGTGCTGTTTGAAATGTTGACTAAGGCAGAGTTGCTTTGCTTCATAACAAACTAAATGTGCTACCCTCACATTGTACTACTAGAAGACTGTTGTGTGGATCAGTTGTGTGGACGGTTGAGACGGGGAAGGGAATTAGCCGGGTGAAGTTGAAAGGGGATTCTGGTTCGTGTTTGGATCGGTTCCATACTACAAACAGGCGCTGTACCAAAAAACAGCATTGATCTTGAAAAGGCTTTGTAAATGATACGGCTGCACTGGTACAGCAGATATACATATTTGTTTGAGAGCACTTTTGTTAAGTCAAAGTCTATATCATGGCACAGCCCTCATGTCCATGCAGGAAACTACAGATATAATTAGCTATTTGTATATATATATAGTATACCAAGTATATTATATGGTCCATTAGTATCCTTGACTATTTGGGAAATGGGCCTTTCAGTAAAACATAAGGTCAAAATATAAAGAGGTAGAGGAATTTGCAGTCAAACAAATGAACTTCCACATTTGGTAATTTGGTGAACAAATTGTAACAAGCATGGTTTTTTGAAGCTACACTTATGTTTCGATTTGTGAACCATAGTGTTACATTACAAGTGCAGTTTTATATGGAATGACTTTGTCCGTAATCACATGTTGGAGAGCGTAAGCTATACTTTTCTATAATCAAGGTCTTAATGAAGCCCTATTTGGCATTCACAATATTTTGCCTGATGTAAGTAATGCTATTTAGGGTTTGTTATTCTTGGAACGAAATAAGGCCGCTTTGTTCCGTCTTGGTTTTTATACAAAGGCAGTAGATGGTGTCACCTGTTCAAACAAGGCTTTCTCTCGGTAATGTGTGTATGATCAGAGTCATTACCGCTCCGGGTACAGTAAATCTAAAAGCTATGAAGTTTACCCACACATTCACTTAGATTGCGGGTCGGCTAAGCCACATTAGTTTGTATGAGGGGGATAAAGATACAGTACATCATCCTACTGAAAGAGTGCTCTGTCAGCTGAACGAAGACTTGGCGCAGGGGGGGTGACTTTGCTCGGTCGTAAAAAACGAGAAAGAAGAAAAAAAAAATGCTGTTCCGTTGCTCTTGTTTACTTGCTTGTTCTCCGTCCGCCGCCAGAGCGTAGCCAATCCTGCACCACAACTTTTGACAACAGTACAAGTGTATTGGTGACTGTCCAGGTAAAAAGCCAAAGCACATAGCAGCAGTGACCAGTCCATTTTAATTAGCCAGAGTGCTTTCCCCCCTGTTCTGGCCCAGCGCCACTCCCTGGAGCACTGCTCAGGGGGGTTCACAAGCAGGTTTTTCAGCACTATGAATGGATCGTCTTTGTGTCTGCGAACTGAGGCCTGATTTAACATGGCTGAGATTCATGGTTTTTTTTGCGGGCGTTTACCTTGGCCACCCCCCCCCCCCCCATCCCCCCCCCCCCCCCCCATGTTGAGCCAGGGCTGAAACGTGACACTTGTGGTGGTGGTGGGCTAGTTAGCGCAAACATGTTCTAAATGCAACTGCACAAAGAGCTTCCTTACCCATTTGTAAGGGAAGCCACTGTAACCTCAAGGCATCTTATCTAGTGGACTTGATTAGGTAATTCAGTATTATTCCTATATATGTTTTTTGTTTGTTTTTGCCATTGATTATCATTGGAATTCTTCAAATGTAAATGTTTCCGTCTGGATGTACTAAGGTTGGCTCAGAAACAACACCTGTTGTTATTTGTAAGAATATTGAAAAGCCCCAATGAAGAGGAAGTTAGTCCTGGAATAAACAAACGCTGCTGCTTTTGGTTGAAGGGCTTGACTCTGGTAGTGCATGGCAATATATAGCTGTGTATCATCGTTTTTCCCTTCTGCATGACATAACACATATCTTGTGCTAGGGATGTGTCAAAATTCAGCTGACTTTGTAAATGTTCTGCTTTTAACCTTTTTAAAAGGGCCCTTTTTTTGCTGACTTCCACTATGCCTGTGCTTTCCCCTCCCCCCTTTCCCCATGTAGCTGACAATCATCTTCAAGAACTTCCAGGAGTGCGTGGACCAGAAGATGTACCACGCCGAGACGGACGAGCTGCCTGCGGCTTTTGCAGACGGCTCCAAGAACGGCGGCGACCGCCACGGGGCGAACACGCTGCGCGTGGTGGAGAAGGTTCCGGGGCAGCACGTGGAGATCCAGGCCCGGTACATCGGCACCACCATCGTGGTCCGGCAGGTGGGCCGCTACTTGACTTTTGCCGTGCGCATGCCGGAGGAGGTGGTCCACTCGGTGGAAGAAGGGGACAATGAGGACCTGTACCTCTGTCTGCACGGCTGCCCCGCCAACCAGCTCATCGATTTCAGGAACTTCAACGCCCGAGCGCCGGAAGGCCACGGTAAAAGCCGGGTGCGGGGCGGCGGCGGTGGTGGCGGCAGCGGCAGCCAACCTAACACCTTCACGTACCAGTCCGCCAAGGCCAAGTGCAAAGAGCGCCTCCCGGTGGAGGACCTCTACTTCCAGTCCTGCGTGTTTGACCTGCTCTCCTCTGGGGACATCAACTTCACCATGGCGGCCTACTACGCCTTTGAGGATGTAAAAATGCTCCACTCGAACAGCAAAAGATACCACCTTTTTGAAAAGGACCCGTTTGTTGGGAATAGCGCGCCGCTGGGGCGCCACTGGTTCCCGCTGGTCCTCTTCAACTGTCTGACCATCTTGCTGTGGATGGAGTGCTGCTCGGTTCAACTCTAGACACTTCCCCACCCGCCCTCCCATGTTGGTTCTGCCTGTGAGTTTCAAGGAGTACCGTCACTGTATTGTAGAGGAGATGTAGCGTAAGCTCTAGTGGTGTGACTGGTGACTAGCCAGCCAGCTCAGCACTCCGTTCCTGAATCACGTCGTTCTTAGAATATTGTTTTGTATTGCATTATTGTTATGCCCCCACTTCAGCTCACCCATCATCACATGGTTTTTTTTAGCTGGTGCTAGCTACGTACGGGACTGCTGTCTGATGGGAGAGGGGGGGAGAGAGGGGGGGGGGGGCTGAGATGGTAAGGCTAACCCAGAGTCCTGGATATCCATCTGGGATTATATCCTGCATTCTCGCTGGGGGCGGCCTGCTCATGGGAAACCGGACAAGATGATCTTCTGCAGAAAGAGGAGTTTGTTGATCCTTCTCCCCTTATCCCCTGATTGGTGCCAAGCCAAGGAAGTTCTCTGTGGCTCGTATTGCTCGGCTCAAAGACCTGAGAAGGGCTTTTGTTAACCTATGGCCAGGAGCAGCTCTATGTTTGATGAGTTTCCAGCTTTGGGAAAAGCCAGAGCTTTTTGTAGTAAGCGCTGGGTCTAGAGGATGCCAGAGCACTGTCTCCAGTGGTCTGTGTCAGTGATCAGTGGTACATATTGTGTGTGTGTGTGTGTGTGTCTGCGCATGTGCGTGCGTGTGTGTGTGTGTGTGTGTGTGTCTGCGCACGTGTGTGTGTCTGTGTGAAAGAAAGAGAAACCTAGGAACGATGTCGGTCAATATTTGTTAACTATGTTTTGTGTGTGTGTGTGTGTGTGTGTACACGTTGTGTTGGTTATATGTGTTAATTTTTGACATGAACAAACCTCCTTCAGGAGATATATTTCATATATCTCTATATTGCACGCAGAGAGAGGAACGATATTGAGGTCTACGTTCAAACTAACAGGACTCAAGATGCCAAGCAGAAAGGCATGGGCACTCCTTTCATGGCCAGGTCAACTCTAATTTCATGAAGCCTTTGGTGACATTACTGTAATGGCAGCATGTGAGGCTTTTTCAATTGACTAAATAGGTTATAATGAATATACTTGCGTAAATGTACATAAAAACAAAGAACAAGAATTTTTTTCCACCCCATAATCCATTGATTAGAATCTCTTTTCATAACTGCTATTTGTCTGACGCAGAGGCTATTTTAGGTACATTTAATAAGCCATTGTTTAGTTACTAATCATTGTCAGTCAGGTTATTGCTTATTTTCAAACAGCATTTGATAGAGGAAAACAAATCCTCTTATCCTATGACATAAAAGATATGTTGACCAATCAGTCTATTAAGGGGGGGGGGGGGGGCTGCTCATTTCAGAACAAATTAGTTATGCGTGTTTGTAGTGTTCTGATGAATTTGTGGTACGAGTATAGACCAACAAGCTTTTCATTGAATCACGGTGACGCACACAGCCCCTGATTTCATTCTGTGCTCCACATCAGTCACAATAGCTTCTGTTGACTTCACACTGACAGCTGTGGCGGTTGGCCTTCGGCAGTGTCTGACTGTGTGTGTGTTTTCGGTCCCCCTTGACACTATTAGTTACATTTTATGATAATACATTCTTACACTGAAGTACATAGCAGGCCTAACTACTGCTTTTTCAAGATGAATTAGTGTGGTTTGACGGAGAGAAAAAAAACTCCCACAAAAAAAAAAACAGCGACACACAAACCAAGTTAAGATTGTAATGTTGAATCTTGCGTTCATAGATGTGATTTGTATTGTGAGTTCAGAGTTAACGGTTCTGTGTGTGTGTAATGTGACAGTGTATATACGTTTTGTGAATTGTTATCGAGTTTGAGTTGTTTAAATGGTTGCGTTGAATTTCTCACTACAGTAGGTTTTTTATAAACAAATATTTTGTTGAATGTGAACATTTTTCTTTCTAAATGGATTTAGCAAAAACATGAACAATAAAAGCATAAGAATAAGCAGTTACATAAGTACCACGCAACTATTCAGTTTAAACAGTATAACAAAATAGATGTGCTCATCTGCAATAAAATGCAAAAAGTTAAACACAAGCTATCCTTAATGCAGGCCACTTTATTTAAAAAGGGAAAGGTGGGATGTCTTTTGAGGTGTTCATGTTTTTGAGTTAAAAGCACTTTAAGTTTACCGTTTAATTTAGCTCTTGTTCCGTTTGGACTTCATTGTGAATAGTCTGTCAGACTGTATATGGTGAACGTTACACATTTAAAAGAAAATAGCCAAAAGAGGCTGTAAAGATTAAACTGTTTGGATGTAAAACTAAAGTGGTGTCTGATGGCTATTGTTTATAATGTAAATTATTTATTGAATTAAAGAAAACGTGTTGTTAAAAATGTGTCTCATGTGAATACGTGCGTGTTATTTATCAAGAATTAGCTGGTGTCATGTTCTACTGCACATACACACGATGTTACAGTGCCCTCTGCTGTTATACTAAAGCAATGTATACGATCGAGTGACTTTTATTACATTTTATCGATTGCATTAACACTAAAATCCAAAACATTACACAATTATCAAAACCTTACACTGAAGGAGCAAACCATCGGCCTAGTTTTGCACCACTATAAGCACAATGTCAGCCTCACGCGTTTTGCAAAACAATACATACATAGTGATTTGCAAAACACTAAACACACTTGTACGCATTAAACACAGAAGTATATCATGAAGTATATTCCTTGACTGTCAAATGACCACACCTATGAGCCAATTGGTTAAACACAGACATCAAGTGGCTACCACATGATTGCTTTATTGTAGACAAGAATGTGAAATGAAAGTGACAAATAATACCCAAAACATTGTTTATTTATATGAGTTTTTATTTAAGTAGTATTTACTTACCTGTATATTCGTACCTGTAAATGGGATGAAGATTAGGATACAGCGCCCTCTACAGGTAGTATTCGGGAAAGGCAGAAAACCAAGTAAGAATTCAGTACTACATTCGTCAGCACCAAGAGAAGACGGTAATAGGTAGCTAAGTGAACATTTGGAACAATAAACCTGATGAAGATCCAATATAGTCAACCATGCTCGTAGTTTTAAAGCAATACTGAATATATTTAAGATACGAGTGATTGAATAACTCGACTTAAATAACTGAGAAAGTACACATGTTATGGTATATTGTAAATGTGTATTACTGTGAGTTGAGGTGATATTGCCTGTGTTTAAGACTGTGCTATATGGGGCGGCAGTACCTCAGGAGGTAGAGCGGTCGACCGGGAGGTTGCTGGTTCGATCCCTGACTCAGCCAAGTGTCGAGTTGTCCCTGAGCAAGATACCATAACTGCTCCGACGTACTGGCGGTCGCCTTGCATGGCTGTCAACGCCGTCGGTGTATGAATGTGTGAGGCTTGACTTGGTTAGAAAGCGGTATATACCGTAAATGCAGTCCATTTATATGTGATGAAAGTGAACTCGGATTTAACTGAATATAATGACTTGAAGTAGGATAACTTTATTAGTTATAATTATTAGAAAAGGTTTATTTCTAAATAGTAAATGAAAAGACAAATACACAATTTGTCATAAATAGTGAACAATAGTGAAATAGCTTCTCTAAATAGTGAACCTAAATAGGAACACATTCAAACAAAGGGTTAAGAGAACCTTTGATTTATGTGTTCTGATTCATATTTGGAATTCACTGAATGTTTTATTTGTCTATGTATTCATGTAAATATTTCTTCTTTCACTTCAAATTAACCTAACTAGTGTGTGTGTATATTACTGCCTCCTACAAACTTAGATCTTCTGATGGCCCAGAAGTAAAACAAGTTGTGCCAATTGCATGTTCATTTGTTTACTAGAACGGTGATACACACAGCAATCAGGTTTAAGCACTACTCAAATGCAGCAGGTTAATTCACCTGTCTTCCACCAAAATGGAAGGAGTCAGAAGAGTGAGGGTGAGAGGGGGAATCCATGGAGGAGGAGAAGGAGGAAGGGGCAGAGTAACACTCAAGAGGCCAGAGGTAGAGGCCAGAGGCCGTGCCAGAGGTAGAGGAAGAGGAAGGCCTGAAGCAGGAGTAGAACGTGCTCAAAGAGAGGACCAAATTTATCAAATGAAATTTGGCCAACAGTAGTTGACAATGTCGCAAACCACGGATGGACACTGAGGGAGGCTGGACTAAGAGAGTCCCTGGCTGTACTCGCTGTATACACATGACTGTACTGCCATGCACAGCAATAATCAGATAATCAAGTTTGCAGATGACACCACAGATAAGCGAGGACCACGAAACAGAGTACAGAGATGAGGTAGTCCGGCTGACGCAATGGTGCAAGGACAGCAACAACCTTGCACTGAATGTGAACAAGACTAAGGAGCTCATCGTGGACTTCAGGGGCCACGGGGGCACCCACTCCACCATCAGCCTAGACGGGACACCAGTGGAAATTGTTGGCTGCTTCCGTTTTGTAGGACTACAGATCTCAGACGACCTGGCATGGACCTGCAACACGGAGGTCATGCTAAAGAAGGCACACCAGCGCCTCTATGCCCTGCGGTGCCTCAGGAAAAGCGGAATAGGCAAACGGTGGCTAGTGAACTTCTACCGTGGCACTGTAGAGAGTGCCCTGGCGAGTGGCGTCACTGTGTGGTACAGCAACACCACTGCACGGGACAAGAAAGCCATCCAGAGGGTCGTGAGGACGGTGGAAAAGATCATCGGGTGTGTACTTCCATGCATTGGGGAGATCTTTAGGACCAGATGTCGTAGGAAGGCCATCTCCATCACAAAGGACCGCAACCACCCTGGGCACCATCCGGTCGCCGGTTCCGCAGCATCCGTACAAGGACTACCAGGTTCAACGATAGTTTTTATCCACAGGCAGTGTGCCTACTGAACTGCCACTATCATAACATTGGCATAACCTTGTCATCCATATTACATTACACTATCATACTTTGCTGGACTTTCTGGAGTCATTTAAGTTACTGCACTGTACAGCACTGTATTGATGATGCTGCTGCACTACTGGCACTATATGCTTTATGCACAATTCCACACATATACATATACATCAGTCACTATATTGTTCTTATTTGTATTATTATATTGTATATTATATTTGTATATATTACTGTATTGTATATATTATATTGTGTATAGTATTTTTATAGTATTGTGTTTTATAAATTCATACTGCGGGAGGGATATATATATATATCAGTGGTGAAGCGTCAGGGCCTTCAAGGTATTCAGAGAAGACCCTGGAACTCTCAGATGAAACAAAAAAAATCGAATTAATTGTATTAATAAAATGTAATACAATTTAATCAAATTTAATCAAATTTAAATAAAATGAATAAATGAGAATCGTATCTGTGTTGTTATCTGTTATATTACAGTGTTACGTTGATTTGTTTGTCTTTCTCGGTCCATGCACGACGCATTTGAGTGGTTTTGTGTTGCAACCAATCAGATATTTTTCTGGGTTGCTGGGAAGAATATCCTTCAACCAAAGTATTCCCGCTGACTTTGGCCCTTAGACTGAATGAGAGCGTACGTTTGGATTGACAATTTGATCAACCAATCATATAGTGATTTGTAGCCAATGGGCGTATTCTTTCAGATTTCCCCACAGCTCAATATGGAGCTAGAAGGTATACTGGCTGGAGCGAGAGTGGATCGAGCCTAGTGCTACGTTGTTTCTACGTAGGATTTTACGGCAAAATGGCGAAGGCGAAGATGATGGGCTGTTACTTCACTACATGGACACTGCTTTACCAACTATGGTACACTTGGAAATTGGCTGCGACAATCTTATCTGCCTAAATGAGATAAGGGAAAAATCATGATTTCAGAATCCTCTTGATGTGACCCATGAGGTTTATTTGTTTTAAATTGTATTATTATTTTTTATCATTTGTATTACGGTATTATTATTATTATTATTGTTAATAATAACGTGAGTGACAAATAAAGGAATTCTGATTCCCACAGATTCACGACAGTATCATCATTGAAAAAAAGCCACACACAATGTTCGCGATCGCTATTAACCCCCTCCCCCCCCCCCTTGGACTTCACGATGTCCGCGATCGCGATTGAACCAAAAAGTGACTTATAAATATTATCGTCAGATTACACTTAGTGTCTGTGCCGAGTAGCAGCTCAGCCACAATTTACATATTGCATAGGGGTAATCTCTTTTATTTCTTTGTTCATTTTCAGGGACCGATTAGCTTACCTATTAGCCTTTACTCAACAGAGTTTTGATAGCAATATGGTTTGTTCATAGTCGTGGTTCATGACATTTTGTTTTACTTGTTATTAATAACACCTCTGTCGTTCTGGCAGTTTGGAAGCCATTTTACGGCGTTCTTTGATCAAGTCACAAAGGTGGCAAAATATGACCCATTCGGCTTCGGCGGCTCTCAACACGCCCCCTAGGGCTACCAGTTAGGGGGGGGGGGTATTATATTTATTTTGGGTGGGTATGATTGCTGAAAAGTATGATTGCTGAAATGTATGATTGTTTTAGGTTAGCAACAGCAATGAAACGTGTTTTCAACTAAATCAATTTGAGTATAGTTTTTACGAGTTTTGTCTTATTTTGCTAAATATCTGAGGTGGTGTGCTAATTGGGTGTAGTGTTTTCAAAATGGTGCTTATGCAGTAAAAAAAAAAACTAATCGGCAAATAATTCTCATCAGAGGGATTTTCTTGTGGAATACCGATTATGTACACAAACAAAAATCACAAAAGACCATTGCATTATTTAACAAAGTTTTATTACATATGTCTATACACATATGTACAGCACATTTACCATTGAGTTGTCACAAATATAAATTATTTAGGCTTGTTTGAAGAACATGAAATACAGGTACTGTAGCTTGCTTTACTGTGGAAGAATGTTGTTGGCTATTCAATCTAATACATTTTCACAATAAATGATTTGCTCTTCGGATTCCCATCGGAAATTGCAGAACCACAATGTCAAAATAAACCAACACAAGTGGTCCCCTCTAGCAGATTCCGTTCCGTCCCAAAAATGTAACGTTTAATACTTCCTCCCGTCCAGCTCGACCCTAAATTGTGTCCATTTCCCCCCCACACACATACAGCATGATGACACAGAAATAAGGCACAAATAGAGAAGGCGACAAACGGAAGCAAGGAAAACGATGAGAGCTGGAGCAGAGTCAGTCTCTTGAGTTTGGCACCGCAACAAACAGACAGCCTGACTGAAAGCTGCAAGCTACACGATCCTTCGCCACCGTCTACTGAACGAGCTGTTCATCTACCAGCTTGAACACACAAATTGGAAATCACACATCAAGAGGAAAACCAAACGTTGATAGAAGTTGAAGTTGTTAAATACTTGAAGAGGTGGCGCAAAATTGCAAGATAGAATTAACGTTTAAATATAGCATGTACCATTCTTTTTTTCCGACTTGGCTCATAGTGTTTTAAACATTTGCACTAGTTATGTAAAATACTGTCCATAAAGCGTTGATGCCATTATGCTAACCAATAAGAAAGTGGTTGAACAGAGAGAAGACGTTTGCAATGATTTAGATAACTATATGACAGAAACAATAATTATTGACGCACAACAAATAGATTAATTAGCTAAAACCTTTTTTCAACATCACGTTGAACCGTATTCAGAGAATTTACTGTTGACTTCGTTCAAATATCCTTCCTAAAACCATTTTCAAAAATAATTACACCATCCCATACTAGTAGAGCAAACATTCCCTGGTACGAAATGATACCCAGTAAAATGGTTTGGCATTATGGTCGAGATAAACAATTGAAGGTGCACACAAAACAGGAGTTGTACTGAAAATATTGGCTAAACGTAACGCTTGACAGGACAAACGGAACATCCATGTGATGAATTAATTAGGACTGGTCTCATATGTGTACTGTTCACAAGGCCAAAACACTCGAGGCACTTTAAGGATTCAACAGTCTGTTTCTGTTCACGCATCCGAAGGTTCCATCGGATAATAGTCCACGGGACCAAGCATCCTTGAGCTTCACACAGTCTGAACTTGGACTGAACAAGTCATTTCAATTAAATACACATTCTACTTATCGTTTTGCCATTTTTAATTTAAATGTTAATATTCACAAATCGCTTGAAGGAGGAAAGAGCATCATAGTTTTGTTGTGCTGGTAAAAAGTGTGTATAGGTGGATTCACTTTCCATTTGGGAGCTTGAAAGCTCCCCAGCATCTGGCCAGCAGGGCTCAATGGTCCTGGCTAAGACCCCAGGGTTCTGGCTACGACCCCGTCGTTCTGAGACCCTGGAGTTCTGTTGCAGCCCCCCCCCCCTAACCCCTGAACCTTACTCTTAGGACGGTTTCCTGTTGTTCCAGTTGGGCTCTGACCCGGCCTTCTGCTGCTCCACGGGCCGCTCTTGTGGAGAGCGGGAGTCCTGCGGGGACTTCTGGGCCTGCGGGGAGCGGGGGTCCAGCTGGCCGGGGGGCTTGTCGGGGTGGAAGGGCCTGTAGTGATCGGAGCCCGCTGTGCCAGGCGAGCGGTGCTCCGACGTCCTCCTGAAGTCCTGAGGAGGACCAGCAGGTGGGCCATCTCGGCTCTGGTGGTAGTTTGGAGTGCGGAACTCATCTGAGCGTCGTCTCTTTCCATCCGGGTGCCTACTGTGTGGGGGACGACGACGACACACCGTTAGCTACAAAGCTGCTCACTGGGTGCCCACAACTGTGTGCTCCTGCATTCTGTTGGATAACTATCCAACAAAGCTGTTTGTAGTAAGCGTAGCTGCACAGTATCCAGACTCGTCGTTATCCAGACGGAATCCAGTCATGTCTGTTCTGGTTGTGTTGGATAGTCATTACCCTTATTTGAAGTGCATGTTATGTCTTGTTGTGTCCGTGCAGATGTGCACAAAAGATGATGTCTAAATAAAGTTTGATTGACAGATTTAAAAGTGACCCCATGGTACAATATGGAATACTTTGATGAAAACAATGCATTGCAAAGCAATACATTTTGGAATTTGTGGAAGAGGAAGCTTCAACTGCTCCAACTCTACCTACACCGTCAAAATGAGACAACAGAGAGTGAACCGATGAGTGAAGTGACGTCTTACCTCTCATAATAAGGCCGATGAGCCCTGTGATCTCGATCGTTGCCGTACTGGTCGTAGGACCTTTTCCGAGGGGAGCTGTTGTTGCGGTAACTGCCTGAGCTGCGGTAAGAGTCGCCGTGGGGACGGCGATCGTCATAGTGATCTTTATAGCGGTCGTATGGATGATGTCGGTCTCCTTGCCAGGGTTGGTTACTGTTGCCAGGGTAGCCGTACTTACGGTCCCTCTGCCACTCGCCTCGATCTGTGTGTTGAAATACGGTCCGCTTAATAGTAGAAGACATTTACATGAATTTATATTACAGACACCGTTATTCCCCAGTAAAGTGTTTCATAAACCTTTATCTCCGCAAGGGATGACCAAAGCAGCCACATAAACCTCACCGCCAGTTTTTCCCAGAGGAAAAGCTCTGCAGTACGGTTAACAGTAGGCAAACCCTTTATACTCATCAAGGCAAAGTGCAGATTCAATTCTGCACTTCGTCCTGGTGAGTAAGATAGAACAGTTATGCGGAGATTGGGGCAAAACTATGTTTGGGTCGTAAAAAAAAATTAAAAAGGTACCTATGTTGCATTTGTTAGGGTTCGTAAAGACATATTTCCGCTCAACTATATTTACCTCATTGTAAAAACCTACCACAAATCATCCAACATGCTTCCTTTTTCACTTGAGTGACTTACTTTACTATTTAACCATTTAGTCATGCTTTTATCAGCACAGTACAAGTGAATACAGATGTCCTTCAGGAGCAGCTGGGGGTTCAGAGTGTGTACATCGTGGGGTTCCAATGTTCCAACCTACCGTCATTTCCAAAGTGCCGCTTGGCAGCGGCGTTGTAGGGGTCCCTGTGGTGCGAGTGAGGGCCTGACTGGGAGGGGTGGGTCTTGGAGGACTGCTGTGTGCCTGCAGAGTCTCGGCCCGCGGCGGACGTCTCCGGTCGGAAAGGCTTGCCCCGCCCAGACTCCTCCCTCTTCTTGTGGTCCTTCTGAAAGTCCACAATGGCCAGGGCTGCGTGTCAGTGGGGCACACCAGTGTGTGTGTGTGTGTGTGTGTGTGTGTGTGTGTGTGTGTGTGTGTGTGTGTGTGTGTGTGTGTGTGTGATAATACCACACACCTCCTCCTCATGTAACCGCTTCTTCAGCGCCATTTTATAGAGTTTGTGAAGCTTCCTCGCACCGAACTCCGTGAACTTCGATACGAAAATCCAAAGGTTTCTGCCCCAAAAAAAGAACGACAACAGTCATTTAAAAGCAACACACAAACACACACGGAAAAAAAAAAAATATATATATATATATATTTTTTTTTTTATTAAAACAAATTAAAAAGATCAAGACAGAAAGAAGGAAGAAAAAAAGAAACAAAGAAAGGTAGAAAGAAAAAAATAAATAATCTTCAACCGTGTGTGTGTGTGTGTGTGTGTGTGTGTGTGTGTGTGTGTGTGTGTGTGTGTGTGTGTGTGTGTGTGTGTGTGTGTGTGTGTGTGTGTGTGTGTGTGTGTGTGTGTGTGTGTGTGCGCGCAGTGGCTGGAACTCACCGCCGCCACGTCTTGGCGTGCTCTGGGTCGTTGTAGGCTTTAAGGCACTCTGTGATGCGGTCTCCGATCTTCAGCAGGCAGGTGCGCGTGTGCTGCAGCTGCTCCTGGTCCGACAGACCCTCGTCTGGCTTGTCCAGCTGCTTGAGGGCCTTCTTCACGGGCCTCATGCGCTCCTTACACTTGAAACACAAAACACACACACACACACACACACACACACACACACTCAGCGCAAAACCACCGGGAGCCACAATGCAGTTGTATAACAAACTAATTAAGGGAGGACACCGAATGAGGGAATAAAAATCTTGAAGGGATGAAGCTGTTCAGGCATCAGGGAGAATGCACGAGTCTTCATAAGCGACAAGCACAGGCCCTTTTTGGAAGTGATGTTCACAATGGTGTTCACTCACATCACTGAAGGTGTCCTGGTCGAGCTCGTCGTCCTCATCCCCGATGGGAACGGGGTCAGCGCCTGCCGTGATGTGCACCGGCCCCTGGGTCTTCTTCCCTTTGGCAGCTTTCGCCTTAAGTAAGAGGGAAAGGGAAGCATAAAAATGATGTTGAATACTCGATACATAGGTAGGGGTGTGTGTGTGTGTGTGTGTGTGTGTGTGTGTGTGTGTGTGTGTGTGTGTGTGTGTGTGTGTGTGTGTGTGTGTGTGTGTGTGTGTGTGTGTGTGTGTGTCTTGCGTTGGGGCCAGTGGCGGCTGTAAAAGAAGGGGAGGAAAGAAGGTGCTCGTGGTGAAACCGGGATGGGGATGTTAGTGAATGTAAAACTGACATGTGAAGCAGCATAAGGAGATTTTGTGTAACTAGTGAGCTATACCAGAAAATTGTGCTGCATACAATAGTCTCTTCTTTGTCTTGTATATTGGCTTCTTGTATAAGCCAATCAAGTTTTCTTTCAGATGTTACTCTTATCTCAAGAGCTGATTATTTCAGACAAAATAAACATCAGTGCAGTGACCGAAATCATTGATCTTGAATTGGGATTGGGGCGAGACGTGTAGGAAGAAGTCTCTTTTTTTTTTAGAAGCCAAATTGAAGAATATGGTCCAAATCTCATACTGATCTCAAATTGAGCTCAGTTTTGTCTAAGATAAATAGACAAAGATAAGATGTTCATTTTAATTGCTGTCAACAAAGCTTGCTAAAATTGTAATAGGCGTCTTTTGGAGATATAGTTGGCAATTTGTGCTGTGAAAACTATTATTCTTACATGTTCAAGAGATGGTCTGACCACAGATCTACATAATGGGAATGACAGTTGTATTTGGTTCTTCACATGACAATATAGGCCTACTATAAAGATAGCGTCAATGACGCATTAGCTCACCTGGCCTCACAATCAATAGAGAGTAAGTAATAAGAGAGTTGAAACAGACTGATCTGAGGGAGAAGAAGTGTTGTTTTGATGAAAAATAGCTATTTAGCGATTACTCCATTATTAATGAAAATCTGAAAAATTGGAATAGAAGTTTTATGTACGGTGGCTAGTTCTACCAAGCAAATTAACGGCCGCTCGGGTCCGGCAGTTTTATAATGGACTTCAATGGGGAGGACGGACCTCGGTTCTGTAATTGTCAATTGCGGTAGGGGGCGCTGTTGGCATTTTGACACAGGGACATAATTGTTTTAGTAATAGTAGTTAGTACTTAAGTAAGTCATTTTTGTAATATTATCAGTTTTTTCACAGGTGAATCCATTACATTTTTGTGTGTTTATTTTTTCTCTGGCAAGGTTATTTTTCTCTGAAATTTTAAGGAGGGAGGATGGTCGTCCCTTCCCTCAATGGAGGAGCCTCCACTTGGTTGGGGGAGTAATACACATCAAATGCAAGCAAAGTTGCTGTGCATCATACAACGATATGTTGATGTGCAACGCTACAACGGGGGATTCCTGAAAGCAACGCGCTGGGAGGAGAATTTTAAGAGATTGAAAATATCATAAAAAACACACAAAACGTCATGAAAACAATCACACCCGCCAAGTCCGCTCATGCTTTCTACACACACATTGATTCGGCTTTGTTGCTACCTATGTTGCCAGCTTAAAAGGCATGACAACATGCCCCCCCCCCCCCCCACCTCCCCATTCCAGAGAGGCAGAATGATGGTCCAGAATTCCCTCCTTGAACAGGTGGTGTTAAAGGGGGACTACAGACTACATGTACCTTTGCTACCTTCTCTTTTTTGAGTTTGGCTCCCTTCTTCTCCTTGTCTCCATCTCTCTCCTTCTTGGGGGTCCCCTGCTTCTCTTTGTTCTCCTTGTTGTCCTTCTTCTTCTGCCTCTTTTTGGCAGGAGAGTTCTCAGTTCCATCATCCTGTTAAAAATAATAATAATTACAATGGGCCTATTATGGGTTATTACATTCAGGTATATGGAAGGTGTATGGTGTCAGACTATTAAGAATGGTATTTTGAATTCATAAGCATATCATGATAATTCCCCATAAGCATCGTCAAGAGACATTTTTCTATACCCTCAACCCTCATTATCACAGATATATCGGTATTGGTGTCAATTTCACGGATAAAGGGCCATTAGTGTCCTTAAATGGCACATTTGCAGGCTGACTACCCCCAGGTGATCTGACAACGTATCGGGGTTCTCCCCAATGTAACAGTGCCAATGCTCCTTTACAGCCACCATGTAACATTACACACATACATGCATACATACATACAAACATACACAGTGGGGGTTTCAGATAATGAGGGGGGGGGGGGGGGGGGAGGTTAATGACACTCGCACTCTTAACCCCCAGCCGGGGAGATGACGCGGTGTGTGGTGTGTGATGTCACAACGCACCTTGACCTCTCCTTCCTCCGAGGGATTGTCAGACAGGCGCGGCGACGAGGCGTCGTTTCCCTGATCCTCCTTCACCTTCTCCTTCTTGGCCCGCGGTTTGCGCTTCTTCACTTTGATCTGTGGACGAAGACGCTGATTAACCCGAGGGGGGGGGGGGGGGACAAACTCATAGGATATTTGGGTCTTTGCACATACAAGAGCCAAACCAGTCAAATGCTGAATAGAAATAATAT
This sequence comes from Muraenolepis orangiensis, assembly GCA_027704905.1. NCBI lineage: Eukaryota > Metazoa > Chordata > Actinopteri > Gadiformes > Muraenolepididae > Muraenolepis > Muraenolepis orangiensis. Next base: position 4,789,617 of record CM051010.1, on the reverse strand, counting down.
AAAAAGATTAAGGAACACACAAGCACCTCTTCCGTTTTGGACTGGTCACTGCTGTCCAGTTCCTTCTTGAGCAGCTTCAGAAGATAGTCCGCTCTGGTCTGCAGCTGCTTGCCCTGGGGTTTCTTGTTAGGGTCGTCGGGGAGAATCTGTACAAGTATTGAATGTTAATCTGTTTGTAATGTCAAAAGTCGCCATTTCACATTCACAGCGCAGTCGTCCTCCCCCCCCAAGCCCGCAGGCGAAATTGTTGACATTTGCCTTATCAGCCAGTTTGAGGTCCGGGTCAGTCTTGATCAGATCCCAGTTCCCGTAGCCGTGTTCGTAGATGCCCAGCAGGAGCTGAACGTCCTCCTGGATCTCCCAGTCCACATCAAAATGGGCTATCTTGACCCTGCAGGCCAGCTGGAACCTGGAGATAAAACAAGATGGGGTTTATTTTACGTCAGGCGAACCAGGAATCTCACAGCCGTGGAATTCACGCTGATCTTTATCTGTTAAATCTGCAGGGATGCGGCCTGGCGACAGTGCTGGCTTACTTATTTCTCTCTGCCGGATCAGAGGGGACGGCCTTGTGCAGCGACACAAACTCCTCCTCGTGCTGGATGATGGACTTGGCGTTGACCTGAACTCCGGATATCTTGATGTTAATCCCTCGCCGTTTTCCCGGACCTTTTGCTAGAGACGGAAATTGGGAAATAAAGATTTCAATATTTTAAATGGACTTGTATGCCTCCAAGGACTGCTGTCCAGCATATCCTGCAGGTTGGAATCAAACCTGCGTCGTTGTATTGCTTACACATAATGCGCATTAGTGGGTTACGAAAATAAAGTTACAAAAACAAAGATTACGAGCCAAGCATTGATCAGCGGACATGGTGCCGATTTACAGTAAAGTGTATTCTTGCCAGTTTGGTAGGACTATAGCCCGAAGCACACACAGCAAAGCAAACTTTACTTCGACCCAAATATAAAGAAAGTTCCAAAACTTCAAAAACACTTGTTCCGACACGGCCGTGTGCTTTGGGCTAAAGCGCGGTGCGTGTGTGCTCACCTTCTGAGGGGTTCTCCTTAAGGTGCTCTTCGTGCTCCTGCATCGCAGTCACACAACTAGAGTGAATCAGGTCTGCGAGTCTCTTAAGGTCTGCGATCGACTTATCCACCAGCTCAGAGTCTCTGGCAATGGCCTCTAGTCTGGTATGAGGAACAAGGAAGGAAGGAGTCAGACCAATACAGTGTGAACAAAACGGTGCAAGACTTCATTCATTATTACGACACGCTAAACATCACTTTATATAGACATACCTTTCAAGTGGACATCCAAATTTCTTATAGCCCTTAATGAACCTATGACAAGAACAAAAACGTCATATTCTGTGCATTAAGGAGATTTTAAAAACAGTTCATTTCACCAAATGTATCGATTCTAAATTAAGTAAGTAATCGGGTTGTTCCGAGTGTAGAGATGCATCTAAAGAGTCAATCGGGTGCAGCACCAAGTGCAGCAGCTCCACCACAAGGGGGGGGGGGGGGGGGGGGGGGGTGTGAGGCTCGTTTCTTACCGGCGGATCTCTGCGTCGGTGAAGCCTTCTACGTTGTTCTTGCGGGCCCGAGGACGGCCCCTTCTCTTTGGCTTCTTGTCATCATCGCTGTCGTCCGTCTCGCTGTCTGAGCCCGAGGAGCGGTTCTTGAGCTTGGAGCCGGCATCGCTGTCACTGTCGTTGGCCCGTGCCTGAGATACATAAAGACATAAAGACGAGAGTGAGTCGACATTAAGCTTTTCCCAGGAATCATTTGTTAAAACCTGATTATGTACGTTTTCTGTTAAAAACTGAATCTTAAGACAGTCGTCTGAAAATGTTAAAGCTATAACTGTAGCTACAACTCAAACCACTAGAGGCTGCTCATGGGGAGAAAATAAAATTAAAATAAAAAGAGTGTACATAGTGCAGGTATGAATCTTCTAAATAATGATTTTCATATGCACCAAGGTTTAGATACAGGTACTAGGAGATATTCAGTTGACACACACACATCTCCTCACCCTCTTGTTGGAGCTCCTGCTCCTGGGGAGCATAAAAATGTCGTCCATCTCCCGCTGGCGCTCCTCCTCCTCCAACTTCCGCCGCTGGTCCTCGGGGATGATGTCGTCCCAGTCTCGGATGTTCTTGTCCTGCGACTCTGGGGCACACTCCTCCATGCTGGAGAAATTGGCCACCTGTCATCATACAGCCAACGATAAAGAAAGTCGGGGGGGGGAGGTTTGAACAGAGTGGAGAGGGGAGACAAGGAATTTGGCAGATTTATGGGAATGTCAGCCACACAAAATATTTGGAGGGAGGATACACAATGGAGATGGATGAGATGGAGACGGCAACACACATTTAGGCTTGAGGTTTCAGGGGGATTGGATTGCGTGTGTTTACATTTGGATGGCGTACTTCCCAGTGCATGGGGCGGCAGTAGATCAGGAGGTAGAGCGGTCGCATGTGTGTATGAATGGGTGAATGTGAGCATGACTTGCAAAGCACTTTGGATCTGATTTGGTCTATTTACCATTCACTTGAACATACCTTGAACTGAGAAAGGAGCTCATCAGTGGCACTTGACCCCTGGTCACTCTCTCTGGTCTCGGCAAGCCTCAGGATCTCCTCGATATCCATCTCCTGTAAAAAGCCAACCAATTGTGGTTCTGTATGTGGACTTGGATTTCAGATGCCACTTGAGGGAACATCTTTTGGAAGGGAACGCTAATTAATGCCATTTTTCTTTATATTTGTTTCTTTACCTTGTTTATTATTTGGTTATGCACCAAACAATTGTACGTGTTAAACTTGCTTGGCAATAAAGCACATTCTGATTGTGATGTAGTACCTGTGGTTCAGACTCCTCCCCCTCTGCCTCCTTGAAGAGTTCCTCTGCACCAAACTTGAGAATTGCTGTCAATTCGTCTTTATTGAATGGATTTGAGCTGTAAGCAACAGAAATACATGATAGACAAACCTTTATGTTTCTTGCAATGTTCAAAAGATGTCCATGATGAAATTTGACCAATGACAATCTATCCCGTTCTCACTTTGAGTTTCCCGAGTTGTTGTCTAGAACAGTCCGACCCGTGGTGTCCATCCGCTGAATGACCAGATGGTCCAAGACCATCTTTTTTTTTGCTCTCTCGATGATGTCCTCCTCCACTGTCCCCTTGGTAACAAGACGGTAGATGTTCACCTGCGAAGGGAATGTGAGGATACAAGCTTAGATGTCGTCTCTTTTCCCCCTGCATGCAACAACAAAAACAACAGCTCGAAGGTCACAGGTTACCTGCTTCTTCTGGCCAATCCTGTGAGCCCTGGCTTGTGCCTGCAGGTCATTCTGTGGATTCCAGTCAGAGTCAAAGATGACCACGGTGTCTGCCGAGGCCAGGTTGATGCCTAGACCTCCAGCTCTGGTGGACAGCAGGAAGCAGAAGTCCTGCGCAAAGCAATGGACTGTTAGACCTCAAGCCACGAAACCTCAGTAAATATCAATTGTAGCCCATGTTGGCGAAGATCTTGTGTCCAGTGGTCAATAGCGATTGGGCCATTTTAAATAGCTTGCATTGCTTTTAGTTATCGTTTCCATTTGTTATCATGAAATGTGTCGGAGCAATATGTGAAGAGAACTAGCTAGTTGGGGCAGTAAAATGTTACCTCTGGGGACATGTATTTTATTACAGTATTACAGATGCATTCAAGGGCTGTGTACTAAATAAGATCAGCAGTAGTCTTACCTCCGAGCCTTCAGCATTGAAGTGGTCCAGCGCCTGCTTCCTAATCTCTCCCTTTATGGAACCATCCAGCCGCTGAAGAGGGGGGAAATTTTAAACATCACCGCTTCTTGGGCTTCCATCGTTCACCTTGGCACCACAGAGCTACAACCTTCCACCCCCCCTGTAGTTTTAAGAGCTCCAACCAGAGTGTCGTGAGAGGGTCCACAGTGAGTGACCGACAATGCCATTCACTGGTCACTAGCGCATCGATACATAACTTGCTTGATATAAATAACCGCATCACTTCGGCCACACGGACACCAGATACCACTGGCATCGGAACCAGGGCTCCCTGCCAACCACACCATCCTCTCTCTCTCTCTCTCTCTCTCTGAGAACACTCCGCAATAGCGGCCCTCAAGTGAAACGACAACCACAACAACATAAGACTGCTTAGTTTAAGACATATAAAACAAATAACACATAAAAGCAGACGTTACCTGGAAGGTGTAGCGCTTCATGGCGAGGTACTCAGCCAGGATGTCCAACATCCTCACCATCTGGGAGAAGATCAGCACTCTGTTGCCCCTCTCCTTCAGCCTGGTCAGCAGCTTATCCAATAACACCAGTTTCCCACTGCCCCTCACCACACTCTGAAGGGAAGGGGGGGAAACACCAGACCGTGTCTTAAAAACTACACAGGGGAAACAACACCCTCTCTCTCACACACACACACACACACAACCACAACCACCCCTACCAGCAGGTGCTCCTGTTGCGTATCAGTGTCTCCCTCCTCGGGTTGCTTGATGAGGAAACCGTGGTTACAGCACTTCTTCAGCTCCATTACGATGTTAAGGAAGCTGCCTCGCGTGTTCTTATGGAGGGCTTTGAAGTTCCTTGTCAGAATCCACCTGGGAACATGGGTTCCAAGTCAAAAACATGGCCGGCAGAGGGGGCTAGGTTCGCCTGTGATTCTGAAGAACTACCACAGTGCTTTTCATCTGTGAGCTCAAATGTTAGACGATGCCAACCCATCATGGTGATGTTACTAAGCAAAGCGATCATCATGCACATGTTAAGGGTTTATTGGCGTTTTTAAATAGTTTATTTGGACAACATTGGAAGAACACTTTTGAAATGTGTGTTTCGCAGACCGTTGCCCTTGGTAAAAACAATATACTTTGTTGGAGGTAAACATGGTTGAAGAACAACAATTAATAAAACACAAGGAAAGGAAATCGGGAGGAACCAAAAAAAAAAACATACTTGTAGAACTGCTTCTGCTGGGCGGACATGTCCACACGCAGGATCTGCTCCACCTTGGCGGGCAGGGACTTCTCCACATCCTTCTTAACGCGCCTCAACAGGAAGGGCTCCAGGACCTTGTGGAGGCTCTGGTAGCCGTTATCTCTCCCCTTCCCGTGCTCATCCTCAAACACCTCCCAGGACTCGAATCTGAGGCGATCAAACGTTTGCTCGTCAGCGCATTGGCCATCAGGACTCATTCAATTCCCTAATTAGTAAGAGTGGAAGCTGATATTAAAGAGAGAGTATATATAGCTCCATACTTGTCTGGCATTAGGAAGTGCAACAATGACCAGAGCTCCTTGAGGGAGTTCTGCAGGGGCGTGCCGGTGATGAGGAGCCGGTGGTTCGACCTGAACTCGATCAAGGTTTTGTACAGCAGGGAGTCGTCGTTCTTCAGCCGGTGAGCTTCGTCTACCGCCATACAGGCCCAATTGATGTTCCCCAGCACACCCTTGAGGACCACGGTACACAACACAAATTCTAAGTATATACACACACACGCACGCACGCACGCTGCCACTCTCATAACATTAGACGGTCATACTTCGATGGACTTTCGGGACTCATTACAGCAATACTGGCACTTTTAAATGCTTTTTGTACAATTCAACACATGTAACTCAGTCACTTTTTATTTTTTTTATTGTGTATAGTATTGTTATAGAATAGTGTTTATAGTATATAGTAAAGAATATAGTGTTGTTGGTAGTACAGTATTGTTTATTAAAGTACAATTCTGTACTATACTATAGTATTGTTGTGGAAATTCCTACAGTGAGAGGGTATGGGGAGTAAGCACTCCATTGTACTTGTTGCAAATGGCAAATAAAAACATCTTGGATCATATGCAAAATATCCTGTGTACACACATGTCCCTCATACAGCATGTTGTACATACCTTGTCTTTCAGAAGAATTTCATACGTGGTTAAAAGCGCATTGAAGCGAATTCTCTTGGACTGATGGTTCACCCACTCATAGTCCCGGATCTATTTCAGGACAAAACATTAAAACAGGTGATTAACCGACCATTCCCAGAGAGGTGACTACTACAACTACAGCTCAAAAAGCAAGGTCACGCGGGCCCACACCGCAACGCACCGTCTTCCGGCTCATGACGTCGCCGATGTACACCACCACGTTCATGTCGGGCGCCCAGTTTTCAAACTCCCTCTGCCAGGAGGTGAGTGTGGACAGGGGCACCACCAGCAGAAATGGCCCGTAGAGCTGGTGGTGGTGGAAGAGGTAGGACATAAAGGAGATGGTCTGGATGGTCTTCCCCAGGCCCATCTCGTCGGCCAGGATAACACTGTTGCACCTGCATGCACACCACGTAAAGAAAAACATTATACTCAATTAGTTGACTATTTAGTTAACATACTGCCAACGTAAACGCCGTGGACGACTACCGATTGATGGATCAGGGTCTTGGAAGCGGTGGCCCATTTCATAAGGGGAAGAGTGCAACCACTACGGAACTCTGTTCTTAGAGGCAAGTTGAAAAGGGAGGGGTAGGGGTAAAACTAATAAATGTGATTGGGCCATACACCCTAACCACTAGAATATCCTGCCCAATATTTTAAAATGAGTAGCACATTACCTTCCAGGTTTTGAATCAGACAGTGGTGTCTGGAACCAAAAAGATAAATAAAAGACATCATAGACATCATATAGAACCTAATTTGTACCTGCACCACGAGTGAGCCAGCCAATTGAGTCCGTCCAACTGGTAGTCCCTCAGTATTAGGGTTTCACTTCCGATATATTCCGGTTGATCCTTTAGGGCAACAAATCTTGGCCGTTGTTTCAGCACCTGCAGTTACAGTTACAGACCAACGCATTAATAATATTTAATAACACCTTACAAAAAAAATAAAATTGAACTAAAGCCATAACACTGTACTATTCTTAAACGGATGCGACTCACACTTACTTTGCACTCTTTGGAAGAAACGGTCTTGCTGGAGTTGCGGTTGTCAAAGCCCTCCACACACTTGGGGAACTTCCTTTTGACCAGGGCTCCGTCTTCCCAGCTACACTCCACATACGGCAGGCCCATCCACTTGCACAAGTACTCTGGCTCGTTGGATGAGGATGCTGACTTGTGGCTGTTGGCTGTTCCAAAAATATTTAATTTTAATTTTTTTCTACTTACGCAAATCGATCTACACACCAAAGTGTCTGATGAATTGTGATGATACAAATACATGGAGAGACACAAAGCGAACTGCCGCCGTTGACCACCAAAGGCAGAACTGGAACTTACTGGGGAGGTCCGACGTCCCTGGAGTCTTTCCGGTCCGTGTTGCTGTTAATGAGAATAATAATTATAAGTTATACAAGTAAGTAAGTAACAGTCAGATCAGACACAAGAAAGATAAAATAATAAAATACAGTAACACACAGCACATCTTACCAATGACTCGCTCTAATATTTGAAACTGCTTGCTCAGGTCAGAAGAGAGTTCCTGTTGGCAGTTATGGTACTCTATATCCTCTGGAGACGCCTTGTTTAACCTACGGACGACAAAGAGTTAATGGCATCTTATTTTAATAGAAAAACAAATCAATTAAATCTATTTACACAGTATTCCTTTTTTTTTTTTACCAAGAGTTGAGCTCATCATTCTTCCTTATGAAGTTATCAAGCTTCTTGAGTCCCTTGACCTTCTGCAGGGTCAGAGAGTCCATGCTCTCCCATGTGTTGTGGATGTAGGACCAGCCCTTCCACTTGATCAGATAGTGGACTTCCCCTTCATCCTTCTCCTGATCGAAGCCCTCGGATGGGTCTCCGTTTTCCTCCACAGAATACAAAGTAGTGGGGGCTCCCGTAACTGAAAAATACAATTAAAAAACTAATTGTTTTCGGTGCGAATTTAGAATGTACTTGATGAGATGTACCATCTCCGAGATATAACGACGACAATGATTTAAAAAAGAACTATCCAAAAACACAAAATTTGTGAGTTGCCATTCCTATTCCTACTCTGCACATACACGAATGACTAAATGTAAACCAAAACTCCTATCGAATGCCAACAGAAGACACGTTACCTCCTTTTTTGCCCGTGCGTGTATCCATAACTCTCTCGATGGTCTCGCTGTCATCGTCCTGCTGCTCCTCGGCGACGTCCCCCGCCAATTCTATGAGGTCGTCAGAGTCTGTCTCAAAGTCATGCTGGTCCTCCTTGTAACTGCCAATACAAACACAAGATGGGGGCACAGGGTTGGTTTGATGACGAACGCAAAAACAATAATTTTTTGCGGGTGGTTGCAATGAAATTATGGGGCCTATGCCCCCCCCTCCCACCTACCCAAACACATTTGCTGCACTGAGTGAGCATCTGGATAGGGCCACTGAGTTTAAGACGCTAAGTAGCAATAAGTTGATTATCTAAGTAGATTAGATATTATAGATAGGTAGATATTGTTCTAGACATTGTAATATATTGTTTGCCAACTCAGTTCAGTTCTTAGAGACTTGTTAGAAATGAAATGCACTTTTGACTTCTGGTGACGAGTTGTTAAAACACACTATTGTAAGTCACTTTGGATAAAAGTGTCTGCTAAATGACTAATGTAATGAAATGTCTCTGCTTTAGTTCTCAATATATCTCTAACAAAAACCGTAGGGAAGCTACCTTTTCCCTTTCGTGGCAGCCCTTCCCCGAGTTTGCCTCTTTGGAGTATCTTCATCGTCGTCCTCTTCGTCCTCGTCGTCCTCATCGTCATCATCGTCGTCACCTGATGACTCCTGTTTCCTGGATTTCCTTCCCTTTTGGGATTGTTTCTTGGCTGTTGGTTTACTCTGTGGTCTGTAAGCAGATCAGAGACAATATAGGTAGGCCATTGAAACCTCAACCGTCCCACCACATCATCTTGACAGGAAACATCTTGACAGGAAGCAATGTCATTAAGATAAGTTACGAAACGGATCACATTATCTCTCATTTAGCCTGTGATAATCCACCAAATAATCCTATTTTCCCAGACGGGCTGTTCAGTATTAGAACTGGCTGAATTACAGACAATAATAAGAATTGAAACATTACAGAGACAAACACTAAAATAATATGATAAGAAATAATGGAATGACATTGAGTGGACCAGTGGGTAGCTGTCTGGTGGTCAGGCTATGCTCCACTCTTACCTTCTAGCAGGAAGTCTTCTGGATCTAACTTTATCTTCCTGATCACTGTCTGCACTGCTGGAATCCTCCTCTTCCTCATTTGAGTCATCATCATCATCCCAGGTATTTCTTTCAAAAAGAAATACAAGTTCACCCTCGAAATTCACCCTTTGCCAATTTTTCATTCTCGTAAAAAATTGACCAGATTTTCTTTTGCAATTCAGACCAATCCAATTGTATTATAAACAAAGCCACTAAATGTCTGCTTGAATAAAACTATGGCTAAAATAAAAAAAATTAAAAACCAACCCAAGCAAACAGATACCCAATAACAAATGAAGATGGTCAAACATGCTAAAACAAATGAAAAACAACTGTAAGCAAGTGTAGCAAGAAAATGGATGTTTTGTGATACTTAAAAATACATTAAAACATTTCTGAACTTACTCTCTTTTCTTAGACCGCGTTGTTCTCTTAGGGCTCTCATTTTCAGAGTCACTGCTCCCCTGAAAAACCATAACAATACAAACACGTTATATTTATTATTGTACAGACAGGACCAGTTCCACACAATGTCCACTAGATGGCATAAATAACCCTTGGGGAGAAGGAAAGGGCCAGAAATTTTAAAACATATATATTTTTTTTTTAAATGAGCAGAGGCTATATAGAAAAGATTCCCCTGGAAAAAGAAGAGGGAGGAAGAAGGAGAATTGGAAGAGGCATGTCTTTTTCCTTTTTCCGGATGGTGCAGTTGGCACCATGTTGGCAGACGGTTGGCAAAAAAAACGGTTTTACATTTATTTCTACATTTGAATGAGCTCATTCTTACCCTAGCTCCAATGTTTAAACGAGTAGGCTCCTGTCTGCTACGGTTTGACCTCCTGACCCCGTACACGTCTGGATGCTCCTCCCACATCTGTAATCACAATACAAAAATTCGGCAGTGTTAGTCATTTGATATGGAATATTTCAGAAGGCTTTACGTGTGCAATATATAAAGATTCCCATGGGTGTACTCAAACCCCAAATCATATTAAAGCAGCCTTCATTAAAACTGCCAAATCTAAAAATGATTTTAGGCCATAATCATTGCTTCCTCTATGGTGCACTGGTCACCATATGGTGTGATTAGTGGACCAGGACCAAAATGTACCTTTTTCACATCTGCCAGACTCTCCTTCTTTTTAACTGGCTTGTCTTTGACCTCGGCTGCAGCCTGCTGTGACTTGGACCCCATTGATTCACCCTCTGACTCCGAGTGGCTCTCTGACTCAGAGGAGCTGTTGGACTCCGAGTGGTGGGACCGCTGCTTCCTCTCGCTGCCATGCTCACTCTGAGACTGGCTCCCAGACTCCGATGCGGAATGGTTGGACTCCTCTGACACAGAGTTGCTGCCCAAAACAAAAATGGTGTAAATAGTTGCATTTGGCGGAGAAAATGAACACAGGCATTGTTGACATAGCATTTCAAACCATGCCAACATAAAGTTGCTTATCAATCTGAAAGGCTTTTCCAAATGTGTCAAAAGTTGATTTTGTGTAACACTGTAACCATTTTTAAAAGCATTACTTTGCTTATACTTTAATCAATCTTGTTGATAGACTCGGGTGAAACTAACGGAAGTCCGGTTACGTAATGCTGTGGGTTTGGTGTTGACCCCATTCTTAAAATATATCTAAAGCACACCAATCCTCTTATACTGATAACCATTACCAGGTTGCTTTCAAGACATCAAGCTAGGCAATGGAAATTGTATGTTGTGTTTCTTATTGCTTGTCTCCTTGGTTTGAAATACAAAAAGCATTAGTTCAAATAACTTTGGCTTTACAATCCTCACTTTAATATTTAACTGGCATATAATATATAGTATAGTATACAAATACAAAATAGGTGCGAAAACGTCCACAAGTAACTATGTTAAATAAGAAAGGTAATGCGATACCATGAGTGAACTACTGGTGGCACCAAAAGCTTATAATAGAATCTCCAAGCGCAACCATAAATGGATAAGTCAGGAAAAATGAAAAAGATCGATTTAAACCAAAGCATTTTTTTTCTTACGTTACTTCTATAAAAAGGGATGTCATTAAAAATAAATTCACATTTTTATCTTATCTTAAAAGACTAGAATATGCACGCCACTGTAACACACGGAAGTGAAAGACATGCTATTTGTAGCCCAGGTCATTGGTGGGTGGGGTTTATCGGTCATCTCAAATGACGATAGGCTGCTGGGTTACTAGGTGGGGGATTAGCCTATCGCTGCTCATCGCTCTCCGCTGGCCTACCACTCGCTAAAATACAACATACTTCCTGGTCCTCCAAAGTACTTTTAGACAGTCAGCAATCTACGTACATAAACTAGGACAACGTGTTCATGTCATTGTTTTTGCAACAATTCATCGTTGTCATCTACCGTGTCGAATATCAGACCTCTGTCCAATGCCAAACAAATAAGCACACGTTTTACTCGTGGACTAAAATGGCTGCCATGGTGTGGAACAATAATCGAATCTTACCATACTACGTTCTACAGCACAGTCTATATGATCATCGCCTCTGTAACTATACCCCTTAAATCACATGCATTCTACTTACTTTTAACAACATAACAGATAACCAACACACGGTTACACGTGTCATAAATACATACAACAGGTGAGTCAACTCTCTCATCCTAAGCCTCCAACGGTCTATCTTCTGTACCATTCCCAAAGGACAGATCCCATACGACATTGATTCCCACTTGTTCTTAGCATAGTACTCTCTGAGAACCTCAGAACTACATAAAGTCTTACTGAATGTATGCCTACTTTCCCTGTGCATATTAAACCTGACAAAAGGCATAACATGGGTCCACTGATCTTTATTCACATAATACACTATCCTTGACACATGGGGGAAAAAGCCACAACAAACTCTGGAAGTGTGATGGCTTACACTACAGGAGCACCTCAAACTAAGTTAAGCAACATGTTGCTCAATCTTCAAAAACGTAAAAGGGCCTCAAACAACCTTGTTTGAATTGATACTTTATAGTTATTCATGTGTCTTGCATACCTGACCAAGCCATGTTAAAGTTCATTATACCATACAACTGATAGGTTTTTAATGTCTTTATGAAGACGAAAGAACAATACTTTCTTTGGCTTTTTAAGTTCTGAACAAGTATAACACAAGTTCAGGTTATAGGTATACTAACTGACAACATAAAACACTGTAAACGTAACAATGGAGGCTAAACAAAATTAATGTTTTCAATTATGTTATCTCCAGCCATCGTACAAACTACAAGCTAATGTGCCAATCTCAGTATGAACAAGTGCAATTAAGTAGTTTGAAATGTAATCTAGACCGTGACAATTAAAGATATATCGTATAATATCTAATCTGTGAACATACTAGCAATTGGGCCCACTCATCAATTCGGGGATAAACATGTCTGAATAGTTGCAGGCCCGTCTTAACTTTGTAAACAAAGTTTGTATACAAATGATTGAGATTACGCCATGTTTCAGAAGTTATAGAAAGCTGAAAACAACTTCCACCAAGAGCACTACTCTCTCGAACCATAGGAAGACGTAGAGCATCTTTGACCTAAATGTAAACACACTCATTGAGATGTACTATGTGGTCATCAGCAGCAGGTGTGGCCTATAGTAGCATTTTGAAACAACTAAACGTACCGAAACCAGACATGCAAAAATAGTGGAAGTAGGAGTACAAATACATCAACATTGTATCTGTACCTATAACCAAGTCATGTTGTTTTGTATTCGTATTAAACACAGTATTGTCAGTATAACTAATCACTATTAGTCAGATACCAAAAGCAGATCAAGAGAAGTAAGCCTTTGAAAACGAATCAACGTTGATAGAAATGGTGCAATGCAGTGGTAACCGGTAAGACAAGGTCATAATCAATTATTGCGAATGTAATTCAAATATCTCTGACGGGTATTTAATAGTGCACATTAGCTTTGCTGTGGACTTTAAAAGATCATTGAGGCATGGGACCCCCACACAGGCCTAAAACCACAGTATTGACTATAAGAAATGGAAGGAAAATCAGGGTGTGGCTATTAAACAATAGCAAGGTCATTAATATGACACTTGGACTGAACATGATCAAAGTCTCCAGAATATGGACAGGTGACCAACCATGCTTGACAATGTAAACAATCAAACCAGATGTCAAAAGCGTAAAAAGTATAGGGATCATACCTTGATGCATTGCTTTGTGTCGAACATTCATCCTCATGCTTTTTATTTTTATTCTTCATCATCGTTGTGGCTTGGTATTATTTGCTTTTGATTGGTGTCCCGAAATATACTGTCAAAAAGTTAGACGAAACATTAACGACCACAGAAGATTCCTTAGATTGTCCTTGGCTCAAGTGGCAGTTGTAACATGGACGTCAAGTCTTAAAAATGGAGTGGAATACATCTTAAAACGCTTTACGAATTGTCATTTACGTGTTAAAATGAATAGAATATAAAAGGGGTAAAAAAAATAGTCATTAAACTGTATTTATTGTAACGAGTAACAATACTGTCCTCGAATCAAGACGCGTGCATTAATTCCAACTGCGTCATTACATCAAAGATGAAACGTATAAGAATTCAAGGGGGCACATTTTAAGTAGGCTAATGTATATAGTACAAAATGGAAACATACCAATTCCTTGTACAGGAAGATATGAAGTATTAATAGTCACGTCCGCGACCGAACATTCATATGTATACTTAAAATAGAAATACTCGGAAGAAAATAAAAAAATATAAAAAAGTAAACAATTCGAATTGTTAAAAAAAAATAGCGAGTATCAGAAAAAAACACAGGGCCTGTTCATTCTTCATTCACAGAAGGTCTTCTTGGGCGATAGACGCAAGCTCCTCTAGGAGCATAGCAAATAGCTAAAAATGGAGGCACGCCATGGCTGCCACAGCTCAACATGGAAAACAACGACGACCAGTCTCCCCGTATAGACGACAATGACGGCTCAAAAACAACCACGAAAACGCGCAGAAAAGGTTGAATCAAAACAAAAACATGTAACCAAATCGATCACTGGCAAAATACGGGTCAGAAAGGACCACTCACGGGCAGTAATAGTTCCAAGAGGACTAGACGGACGTAAGCCTATAGTACCCTTCCCAAGGCTGATCCGCCATCTAGAGCTCCTTCCTAGCTCTGAAAGCTATGCCTTTGATTGACGTTATTTCCATTTACCCCACACTCAGGTGATGTAAAGGTCCCACCCCTTTTTATTTTGTTATAAAAATTGATTTATAAAATAAGCCAATGATGCACATCAATGTGGCAAATAGTCCCTTATAAGAGAATAGGACAGTTGAGTTTTCCAAAAACATTAAGTTAAATTTTTGTAGTAGTTTCATCATTTCCTGTTGAAACAGGAAACAGTTCACCAGGAGCCATTTTATAAAGCCTGTGGAAACCATTTCAGGTCAAACAGTCATCTGAACCACGATTGTAACCAGTACAAATCTACAATCGAGTTGTGATTCTATTAATGTGAACCATTCATTAAATTAGGCTCTTTCTTGTCATAGGACTGTCAATTACATAAAACTCAGAATTACTGTAATGTTATTCCTAGTCAACATTAACTGTCAAGGTGATACAAACAATTGCTGTTGCATTAAGTGCAATATCATTTAATGGTTTTGAATGAAAAGAGTGACGTTCTTAATTTGGTACTTTGAAGACAAAACCTAAACCGCTAATAAACCAGTCAAGGGAAAAAAATGACAATTAGAAGTTTATTCAAATTGAAACATTGAAATATCAAAAACACAATTTCTTTCGTGAAAACTTTGCAATTTTAGAGTCCGCTAATCAATCGGTATTCCAAAATTTTTGAAATGCACAATTTTGTGCGCAAAATAAAAATCCAGTTGAAAATAGTCCAAAAGAGGTTTGTCTTGTCATAATCTCCCTTCACGCCAAACAACTTGCCGTCTTCATATCAAACAACGTGGTCCACTTCAGCAAATCTCGTTGAATATGGTCTTGATAGGATAAGAAAGAGGGGAAAAAGTAAGCCGACAATGCAAAATGATAAATAAATACTGTTGCAATGCACATTAGCAAAAAAACAAATTAAAAAGCTGCGGGGAAATGTTGAGCAATGCTTTTAGCTAGTATTCAGCGTTAGCAAGCATTTAGCTAGTTTGTCATTCTATGAACAAATTTAATGTAACCAATGATAACCATTTATTCAGAAGGTACAATGTAACTACGTCCTCAAATACGTGCAACGGTTAAGTCGGAAAGCTACATAGCATTGTTTATGAAAAAGACTTGGGAAAAGCATTAGCATGAAGCCAGTCAAACTGCAACAAAACTTTTTGGTTAAAACCAAATAATTTCGACCCTAAAACAAAAAAAAGGGTAGCATAAAATGCACACGCAATTATAAACGATATATAAATTTGTCCACAAGGGGGGGGTTGATAGAAGTTAGCGAACAATACCATATAAATGATTCACTGTAAATCTGCCCCATTAACAAACAAAAAAAAAAGGTGACATGTAAAAATTTGATTCTTAAATTGTTAAATTGATTCTTAAACAATTAAAATCTGTACATTTAAACTGGGGCAAAAACATGCTCCATACACCGGATCCAAAGCCTTTTATCAACATCAAAAAGACCCATCTAGAAGTTACTTTGAAAAAGCTTAAGTAAAGGCTATATCATACAAAAGTATAACATTACACAAACAATGTTTTTAATGGCCTGAACAAAACCACTGCATATGGGTTGAATTAAATATTTTTAACCACAACATGAATACTTACAGGGTTGTCTTCCTATCCTTCCAAAAAACGATGGAAAATCTCTCAATTGGTTAGCATCTTAACTCTAGAAGAGAAAAAACAAAATAATTTAAGTTTAGCCATATGAAGTCATTACAGACCAATACTGATCAAATTACCCATTTAAGGCAGAAGCTACCTTTCATAAGGCATTTGTTCAACAAATTCACTCGACTGGTTGATATACAAATCGAGACAAAAGAAATGCTTGTTTTAATATCCACATTTTAGATAGCATAGATTGAAATTCAATCACTAAAACAAAAGAAAAACTACATTTAAGCAATATCAAATGCTTCTCTCCTTCAAATGTCGTGGACTGTAGGGCAGTTTAAATGTTATTTCTCAATTAAATGTGGGAAGGTCCACAATCTTAAGACTTTCAGCGCAAGTCTCGAATGACAATAGGACAGAAAATCGTTAATTTTAAAGAATGTTTTAACATGGTCTGAAGAAAAATGAAAATTCCTTAAATGCCGACATGAAAGCCTTGCATGAAACAGGTTGGTGTGATTACAAATAGTTTACTTGTATTTAACAAATGTATGTGCAATGGTGTATCCTTTACTTGAGGTAACCGAACTACCCTATTAAAAACTTGACCCATGGCCATTTCATAGTATTCATGTAAAATATGATTTGATCTATTTGATGTCAGCAACAAATACAGCCGCGCTACATAAGCGCTCCGTGTGCTTTGCCCCCGTTAAACAATATGCTACTACTTCTTGTTGTGTTGTGCTACAAATGTGAGGCGAAATTAGCCCGATAAATGGATTGGGCTTAAGACAAGCATACAAAGAAATGTGAAGAAAGAAAAATTATAAATTCAACTTTAACATGAATTGCTGCTACATGGAACACAGGCAACGTGGTGGAAGACACACCAAGAATGAATGGGAGCGCCAACTTTAGCAGTATAATTGCTACTAGCAAAATGCTACTCAAGATAGGACATCATATAGTACCATTTGGATGAACAACTGTTCAACTTTTAAATGGCATTGTCTTGATGGGCATATTCTGATACATAGTTGGTCTTAATAAAATGATGATGCAAGATATGTCCTGCAAATGTTTGAAACACCCGAAAGAAAACACATTTTTGGATCCCATGCCAGTATTTGGGGATTTTCTTTCAATCTTAAAAAAAATAAGTCCCTCACAGTGGTCCATTTTGCTTTTAACAAAAAAAGGGGCACTTTTCATTTTAAATCACCACAAAAAGGCTCTTCAGCTTGAAAGCATAAATAGTTGTATTTGTGTTTCTCTTGGTAAGCAATTTGACGACAAAAAAACAACCTTGATTTTCCAGTAACAAGCAATATGTCTTAATGTTTATAATGACATTTGGTGGGTTGCTTAAAAAAGTTGTATTGCCACTAGCACTAAAATAGTAACTGATAATGGTAACGGTTGTACACTAGAGCAGGGGTTCCCAACCGCCGGGCCGCGGACCGGTACCGGGCCGTGGAGGTGTTACTGCCGGGCCGCGAAACAGCTGTGTGTTTATCATCATATTTGACTCAAATAATTTGAGTATAGGTGAACGGCGGGCGGTATAATCTATATATAGAGATTATGTATATAGTATAATCTATATATATAGATTATATAGTGGTATATATGGGCGGTATAATCGATATATAGATAAAATATATATCGGCGGCATAACGAGACTTTCAGTTGCACGCGCTACTAAAGAGACTACGCGCTAGTGACGTGTCGGTCGCGAACAAGCCGGTTTTTGTTACGGGTGCTCCGCGTACATGCGCGTTTATACTGAAATCGAGCCCTGCCGTTTTGTTAGGGGTGTGTGTTGACAACACACTTTGACAACCGGTCCGCGAAAATTGACAACCGGTCCGAGAGATTTTTCTCATGTATCTGCCGGTCCGTGGCACAAAAAAGGTTGGGAACCCCTGCACTAGAGTGTACACTCCAATTCTCGGGATTATGTTAAAATGGCTTACAAGGCGTTGACATTTTTTGGTCCGAGTTTGGGTAGTGTGCTTCAGAATTGCAGAGGTACACGACAAACTGTTGTATGAACAGTTTCGCGAGGGATGTGATTACGTAATTTTTAGTGTTCACTCCAATTCTCGGGATTGTTAAAATGGCTTAGACATTTTTTGGTCCGATTTTAATAAAGATAAAAATGATCTAGTCATGTAAAGCCAAATTCATAGTCGCTTTGATGTGCCGTTTGTGAAGGGCACAGGCAGTCCACTCACAGCCGTGTTATTTAGTTGTTTTTGCAACAAGATTGGTGTGGATGCACAGTTTGCGCAGTGTGCTTCAAAATTGCAGAGGTACACGATAAACTGTTGTACGACCAACTGTTATACGAACAGTGCGCGAGGGATGTGATTACATAAATTTTAGTTTGCAGTGGCTCTCAGTTCACGTACGACAACCGAAAATTAAGATTAACAGCTTCATAATGATAATATTTAAAATAAAGTGTTAATGAATACCAGTCGAATTGTAGTTAGTTGCTTGACCCTGAAGAGTGGAGCCTGTCACGAAGTACGTCTCAAGATTCAAAGATATAACTTAAAACATTGAGCTGAGATGTTTGCGAAATGAATGGTATAAATGCAAAAAAATTATGTTTGCCAAGTGAAGTGCAGAATTTGGCATCTGTTTTGATTTTTGTTTTCTGTTTTTTTAGAAATACTATTCATTTTTTATGCTTGCACAAGGGATGTGCAAACAGACATTTTAGATATACAAATAACTGACGTAAAGTGTTGTGGCGAGTACAGTAAACCAACGAGATAAGCCTACAGAAGAAAGTAGCCTAGTAAATGCTTAATGTATCGGAACCACTGTTTATTTTACATTTTTACCGCTGCTTAACATCCCTATGACGGCCAACATGCACATAAGTGGTTGTTTTGAGAGTACGCACCATCGTGCATCTACAATCAAGTCCGCACATGCAGAATTCTCTCCTATCAGGAATGTTTAGAGTGTTCAGAGTTCTCGCAACTTGTAGTCGGACCAAATATAAAGCCTTGGGAAGGGTACTATAGGCTTTCGTCAGTCTATTCCTCTTGGAACTATTTCTGCCTGTGAGTGGTCCTTTCTGACCCGATACATTTGCATGATTCTGTGTGTTAGTAGAATAACCAAATATGGATATCACTATTCAAATAGTAATGCCAAATAGTTATCCAAATAGTCGATTATCCATGCACATCCCTGGCTTGCACATGGCAATAGTATAGAATAGTAAGAAATCGTGAATTTTTGTTATTTCTCAACTTAAGTGTAACAGGAAAATCCTATTCAAAACTAAATATTTCTAATTATATATTTTAAATTAGATTGCTTAGTGTAGTTTTGTGAAATTGTTTCGTGACTGACTATACTATATGACGGCAAGGCGTTGTTTGCAAAGTCTGTAGGTCAACAGTGGCATTGGGTTTGAAATGTTTAAAACCTGTGAATGCACGAATGCATGATTAAGGAATCAGTCTATGTAATTTACGGCTGGCAAAATCCAACAAGCTTGATAAAATGCTTAAGAATGCATGGGCAATACATACATTTTAAGCACAAAAGCACAACATGTGCATAATTCTAGCATTAAATGTATATTTACCCAGTGCAATTCCAGTCGGAATCCGCTCCGCGTCCATGCGTCAAACCTTTAAAACGTAAAAGAAAATGTTTAGTAAAAGAAAAAAGGAAAACAGCACTCCCTACTGGCTGTAAATGTATGGCAGTAAAAAATGCGAAGTTTCAAAACATTTTTTTAAAGAAAGGCGCATACCATCTTGAAATCGAATGAGCTGCTTTGTTCTGCATTTTCTTCTCACTCCACTTGAGGTACACTCTGGAAAAGACCTACACAAATATAATAGAAAAACATATTTATTAGTCTTATTTGTAATTTAAAACAATTGTGGATACAACAATTGTATCCACATTTTGTATCTGTATCTACAACGCTTAAAGGAAAAGGGGATTTAGTTTGTTCACTGTCCTACACATTTTCATTATGTAGGCAGATAACCCTTTTCCCCAGAAGCAAAAGCTTTTAATTCTTTATGTAAAGATGTATGCCGATTAGTTTTTTGATTTGAAAATCACCTTGCATCAGTAGTGTGGGCTGATTATTTTCCACCACTTTGTGTAGGTTTAAGACATGATAAATAAAATAAATTTGTATTTTTTTCTATTCAGTACCTTAAAGGGTTAAAAGCCAACACCCTATTTTAGATTTCGACAGAAA
Source organism: Muraenolepis orangiensis (assembly GCA_027704905.1). Lineage (NCBI taxonomy): Eukaryota > Metazoa > Chordata > Actinopteri > Gadiformes > Muraenolepididae > Muraenolepis > Muraenolepis orangiensis. The sequence continues at coordinate 4,769,346 of CM051010.1, read as the reverse complement.
AAACATCTTTCTGATATAGGTTACCTGCCATAAACATATTCCATGTGTGTGTGTATATATAGAGACATTAGAGAAGATACTATTTTGATGTTTTATTATTTTTAGATTTTGTATGCAATTCATCATTTATTTTATACCATTCTAATGTAAAATTGTAACCTCTTTCAGTGTCCACTTACATTCGTTGTCTACTAGATTTGTAAATACTCGAATTGAATCTCAACAGACTTGTTTTTAATTTCCCCCTTTTTATTTAAGATATGACGTAATACATAAAATATAAAATATATCCAAAACAGACAAAAAATCCAAAAGGCCATTGTATTCAGCACAACTCATCAACTACTAAGAATTAAACAAAGTACATGATCTTTTCTGGATATTTTAAACCGAACTAAACGACAAGGGCATTTGTCCTTTCAAGGACAAAGCACATTTTAAATGCGTAGTTGGGAAAAACACCCAACACTTTTATAGCACATCGTCCAAATACTAAGGAGTGAATTGAAAACCAAACGCTGAACATGCTTTCTCTAAAAATGCTAGGATGCTACAACGAAACACCGTCTAAGTGGAGGTTTATTCCTCGACTAAAACACACCATAGCCATTTCTGCACTCCTGTCGTTTTGCGTCGTCCTTTCCACCATATTGCTCTTCGCCTCAACTCGTTAAACACGACGTAGTTACGGAATATGAGAACTGTAAAAATCCTTACCAGGTTCAGCAGGGGCACCACTATCCCTTTTCATCTGTTTGGAAGGTTGTAGATTCGGCGGTTTTTGGTCGTTTTAGACGATTCTTCGGCCACATCGCGTCGTCCTGCATCTTGCCCGTGGTAGATGCTCGGTTCCTCTGCTGTGTCTGTCTTCTTCCCCGGCGCTGCCGACGCTGTTATCCCTCAGTGGCTCTGCCCACTTTCCTTCAACGTAAGCACGCAACAACTTCCCGAGCCGCGGAGGACAAAGTCTGTCACACAACAGTCATGTTTACCAATCATATGAGTGCGAAGATACTATATCTATTTTTTAATAAAGAAAGAAATGTATTTCGTATTGGTTTGAGATTTTCTTAATTAACATATATGAATAATAACATATATAATTATAATAATAATAATAATAAGTATCCATTTTTTTTTATCGTTACCTTATGGGGACAGTGTCGTTTTATATATAATGGTTTTCTATATTTTTAATATAGAACATTGTTTACAAAATACAATAAAATCTATCAAGCTTTGCTTTCAAGCTTTTGATTTAATGGACTATCAATGGACGATGTTCGAATTGTAGAATAAGTTAATTTACAAAAACACTTTATTTGACAAGCAAATCCCTTGCCACCTCCCTGGAAGGTGCAATTAATAAGGGGATACCATTGATAATGGTATTAGTCGCCCTACAATTGTAGTCCTACAATTGTAGTTTCAATATTTAGTCAAACTATTTAGTTAAATTGTAAACTGTAAATGATATATTACCATGCACTTTACTGCAACATTTGCACTCTGGTTAGATGCCAAATTATTTTCTCTGTACTGTACTTGTGCTGTGCAATGACAATACATTTGAATCGAATCGAATCGAATCGAATATTTTGTTTATATATATTGTTTAGGATTGGGTTTAGCTCCCTACTCCACCCACACTAATAGCCAATGAGCTGCGAGCTGCGCAGCGCCAGTTTATGGCAGTGGCAGATTTCTTTAAAAAGACCATCAGCTTAGCAACGAGAGCGCGGTTCCGAGGTCCCGCCCCCACATCCGGGCCAGGCTCCAAAGTCTGACAAAAACAGATTTTGCGACAGTATATGTATATAAATACATATATAATTCATGATCATTTAAGACAACATTTAGGTAGGCCTTATTGGTGAAGCATACACCACAATGCAAAAACATAGCAGCAGGTAAAATATTGTTTTCCTCTGTTCCACTGCAGTCTCAGTAGTTATTATAAACAGCTGGGGATTGTTGTATTGGGCTTATTCGGCAACATGGGCAACCTTTCTTTACAAAATACAACTGAAACCACCTCCTCAGACCTAGAATTATTTAAGTAAAAATTAAGCCTGAAACATGTACTATTGTACATCGTATTGTACATATGCATGTCGTTATTGGCTATGTGTCACTGGCTGTCGTGTCAGGCTACTTTCCTACGTTAACCTAAATAACTTTCGCTACCCCTCTCAACACCAGGAGGCAACCTTCTGTCAAATGTGCATTTGAATAAATGAACGAATAAATGAATCCAATGTATTCTAACAATATATAAAACATGCATTATTATTTAATTGTGAAAGCCTATACATTTGCCAGTATGTTATATATAATATGCCACACTGAATGGCAGTTTTTTCGGTGCTGTATTTCGATTGTGTAACCCTTGCTTTTTGGAGAAAAAAAATAAAAGTCCCAACTAGTCTATGGGTAGTTTTCAGATGACGTCAGAGGGCTGTCTATATTTGGGTGTCGGCCATGTTGGAGCCCCTCGCAGTGTTAACGTCTATGTAAACATAAGCCGTTTGTATCTAGCTCTCACGTTCGTTTCGTCTACTTTTTGATGGACCTTTCACAGAAAGAAACCAAGGATGACTTGGAATATCTAGCTAAAGATATCCCAGTGCTTTCTGAGTACGCAAAATGCCTCGAAATAAATCCATATAAAGGAGATATTTACAAAAAAATATGTCTGGTTGGTGTCGACCCCGAGTGTTTGCCACCAAAGTGAGGCTACAGATTGGCTGAGCTACCTCGTTTTGAAGACCAGCTATTACACCAAACTGGTGTAATATTACACTATTACACCAAACTGGTGTAATAGCTGCAGGGGGGAAAGGAAATGCAACATGTCACTATAATACATAATAGTTATATCTATATGAACATACTATATAATAAATAAGTTATATTCATATGAACATACTACTACATACATTGAGACGATACGATGTCCAACTATACTATACTATGTATATGATTTACTATATAGTAACATGCTCCTTTATTGCTGTTATGTGTTATATAGTAACGTGTTGCTATATATCTATCACCATTATTATATAGACGCATGTTGCTATATATCTATAACAATAATGTATTATAGTAGCATGTTGCTATATATATTATTAGTTAGTCTTTTCCCGAGGTTAAGCGTAGGTTTCTAGTCCACATTATAGCTGTCCCAGCTCATAGCGGGCTGTCCCCAAACAAAATGCTTACTGCAAACTCTCTCGCTCTTCAGGATGTCTTTAGTTGTTGTATCATTACATTACATCACATTACTTTACATCACATTAGTCATTTAGCAGACACTTTTATCCAAAGCGTAGTTTAGTGTGTTTAGCAATGGAAGGTAAGAAAACAACTCGTCACCTAAAGTCAAAAGTGCATTTAATTTCTAACATTTCTATCTCTATCTTCATTTCTATCTCGACTTATTGCCGAAATCCAAGCTTCTCTTCTCTCTTCAGTAAGTTTTTCGAACCCTTCACCTTGATTACGTATAACAGAAGGTATACGGGACTAGTCCTACGCCGTCCTTCTTCCACAGCCAACTATATGTGACCGACACAAGCCCAGGGCTTACTTTATTTATACAGCGCCACCTCCTGTGTAGGAGGAGTAACACCCTTAATATGAGCTTGTGATATGGCCAATGTTTCCCCACTAGAAGGTGTTCAAATGAATGAAATGGGAGGAAAAGACGGTATACCAAAAGTAAATGGCTTTAATCTCACGGGGTTCTATTAAACGCATGGGCATGGCCCAGCACAGAGGTGACAGACCACACACCGATAATCACATGGACTGAACACGTTCAAAAATAACCACACAAGACGAAACAAATAAATCAAAGAGGAGCACCACACGTCTAAGAGGGCACTCAACAAAAGGCATGAAACAACAATGCACACATAAGACACGCAGCACAAAGCACAATAACCATTTAGTATGGGGAAAAACAGTGATTGCACAGGGAGATGCCTCGTTAAAACTCCAGTTAAGACACTGGACACTTTGTTGCAAGTCCGTCCCTCTTGCTCTATCGCCGATTACGTCTTGCAACCACAAACCTCTAGACAATCAGTTCAACCTGCGGTTGCCGGGTGAGTAATTTAAATACACAGAGTACGGGGCGGCGCCAACCACCTGTCTTTGGCCTGTCACGTGACCCAGGAGCTGCCAGGTAACCCACTCCCACACGTCACACGTAATACAATGAACCGTGTCGTTTTCTTCACTAGAGTGTCTATAATGTGACTCTGTGTTTACGTTTGAAGGCGGATCCAACATGGCGGATAGCAACCGTTGTCAAGGTCGTAGTCACTTGGGGGTGAAAAAACAGGAATACTTTGGTGAGCATTTCGGTACTCTGACTAAACTTGCTCGCCTCAGTGACCTGAAGCTAGCAAGTTAGTGCTCAGACGAAAAAGGGATCTTCTGAGACTAAACCCCTGAGCTGGCATATGGGAATGAAACAGTCTGTTACTTATGGTTAATAGGGCCGTTGAGGAAACAATGACAGAAGTCGGATTTAAGTCAAAGACATGGATTACATCATTGCAGTCACAGATTTATTGAAGTACATTTGATCAGTGTGTATATATATATATATATATATATATATATATATATATATATATATATATGCTTTTTGAAGATATAAACGGTTAAGAAAGAGACCTGCCTTTTTTATTTGCGTCTGCAAGCACTGTGTAAGCTTATTTTATAAAAAAGAAATTAATGGGTGGCTGTCCAGACTAGACCATCTTCAACATAATATGTTACTGTTACAAAGCATATAATAGTTGTTTGCAGATATATTAAAAAATATATATGCTTATTCTAACGAGGCCTATGCGGAGAGGGTTGTGGACTTTATCCCTTGTTTATATTATATTCTTAACGCAAAGGATTCATGTGGTTAAGTAACAGATTTAGTAATGAAATCACTTTAACCAACGGTAACCTCTATGTCAGTGGTTGTCAAGCAACATTTTACAAATGTACATATTTCTGCCATGTTAATTGTTGAACATGGACCTTAAATGGGTGTGCTTAGGTTATGTACTAGGTTATATTTAGGTTTTCTGTCATTTATTGGAAAGATTTCCAGAGCGTTTATGTTAATATTCCGATACACTCAATATTTACATGTTCAAGCAATCCCCTGTGATGCATTAAAGTACCCCTGGGGGTAATCGTTTGAACACACACACACGCACCACACACACCACACACACACACACACACCCCACACACACACACACACACACACACACACACACACACACACACACACACACACACACACAGTGAGAACGGGGAACTGCAGAGCGCTAGGAAATGAAACTACAGGGGCAGTGATGAGTAAGTGCGTTGGGGGGGGGGGGTCGTTTGGTTTGATTAAACAATGAATAAACCTTCAAGTACTTCATTGAAATGTTTCATCTTCATGTTTTCCCTTCATCCTTGCGTGCGAGCACGTCGCAACGCTATAGTTTTGGCCGATCTCTTCCGGTGCCAGATAATCCCATCTTCTCCCCCCCCCCCCCCCCCCGCGCATTTGAAACGCACACAATCAGAAAGACTACAACCCGAGAGGACCCACGTCACGGGGAAACACGCTCTGGAAGAAGCCAATACAAGGAATCAATCAGCTGGAATCAACGAGACGTCGTTTCGATTGTATTGGATATACAGAGAGCAACATGGATATATTCTACTCCTTTCGGTTGTTGTTGTTTTTTGTTGCGGAATAATCTGACGTTTTTTTTTAACTCTCCCCTTCAATAATGTGACTGCGGGATTACGCCAAGCTTCTACAACTCTCTGAAAAAGGCATCGCACCCTTTTTTTTTGACAGCTGTCATTTATATCATGGCGAAATATAACATCATGTTCACTTTAATGTTTGCAGTGGCATGGCATAGGCCTATCGCTCACGGTGAACAACAGACTGAGGTGTCCTCACCTGCGACGCAATTCAATTCAACAACATCCACGATTGAGGATCAGTCGAACATTAACTCATCGACCGACTCGCGTGTTTCATCTATACTGACACATCTGCCAACTTTGAAAATCGGTGTTATTCTCATCTGCGTTCTGACAGCTGTTCTCGTCACGTGCTTGGTCATGAAAGTAATCAGGTAGGCCCGATATTAAAAATAAATATATACTGCATTACTACTACTAAAGCCTTTGGGAGGACCACATAACCTCATCATACACTCGGATAAATGTCGCATTTCGTGAATCTCAACGTGTTCTCTCTTTCGTTTGCCAAGAGTCGCAGTTGTGAGAGAGTGGGAGCTATAGGCTACTACATGGGGGGGGGGTGAAGTGATGGAACCGTTGTTCCATTATACATTCATAGGCTTTTTAACAGCAATGGTCTAATACTATTCATCATCTCGTCCAGATCACAACAGAAATAGGAATGTGTAGGCTACGTTATACCGGCTCGTCACGAACACAATCAGACGCTAAACTACGGTTCATAGACCTGCGCTACGTCATGTCAGTCAACATGGGCCTATTGTTATGGTGTGCAGTGGTGTTGTGTGTTCACACGTTTTCGTTTTAAATGTCATGTTTCACTGTAGATCCGGAAGGCGACTTAGGAAAACCCGAAAATATGACATCATAACGACGCCTGCTGAGCGAGTAGAGATGGCGCCACTCAATGACGACAACGAGGACGAAGACGACTCAACCCTCTTTGACGTCAAGTACAGGTGACAGTGACGTTAACACGAAATCACATGTTTTAATATGTAAATATGTATCTACAAAGATGTTCTAGCGCTGTTATTAGAGTTTAAATGAGAGTTAACGGTTAAAATCATCATCTTTTATTTATTGACGCTTGTAATGATTTATATTTATTGGTTTATTTATTTTTGTTGAAAGTTGCACTATTTGTTTGATCATGCTCATGATAAAACATATTGACATTGTTCTCGAAAAACAAAGGGAAGGATGAGGCGTTGCCTATAGGAAGCCAGACTACTCTGTTATTTTAATAGCTGAGTGTGTTGGGACCTTACCAAACTCCTGTCCTCACACACTTCGCCCTTTGCTTGCAACACTGTTTGTGTTTACTTAAGGTTTGTTCTTTCCAACGGCTCATTTCTTCTGAGAACCACTTCCTCAGAGCAAAAGTTCATTAACCTGATATTCTTGACTTCCAAGTTTGACCAGATCAGGCTTACTTCCTTTAGTAGTTCCTTCATAGTTCCATACTTCGTACGTCCGTATGTCTTACTGTTTCACTCTCACTCATTTATTTACAGGTGAATGGAGGCATGGATGTCCACATATTCCCAAGTACTTTACATTTTTTAAGTTTTATGGTATGTTGAAAACAAGACAATTTCCAACATCAGATATGTGATTTTTATTGAAGTTTGCTGTACTGACATTTTCTATGAAGTCGTTCTGCCATACTCCTATAATATATTTCCTCATCAGCCAGTCAACTACAATGCATTGTATAACCATATTACCTGTCTAGAAAAAACAGTAAAAGTACAACATTTAGTTTTGCAAGAGTTTATAGTAAGATTCTGTCTATCAAATGTTCTATCAACAACACAATAGAAAATGTTGTGTTAATTGTTAGCCCCAGTTGTTAGACTTAACAATTGTATAAAGGGTATTTGACTACCACTGAGACCAATATTTGGGGACTCAAATGTCACGGAGCATTGTTTACTGACATACAAATACCAGTTGTGTTGCGTCATTCTTAACATGATTCAAATAGTCTTAAACTTTATTTGTTATGTATGTTAACTGCAAACCATTTATCGTGTATACATAGTATATATGTTTTACTGTATGCTGTTTGCTGCCCTCTTTACTGAAGGTGGTTCTATTCAAACTGTTCAAAGGCACATATTCTATTATAAGCTAAGTTAGTTCTTTGCTTGCACTGTAGTGGCAGTTGTTGTTGCAGATCTACTGATTCATGCAAAGGAAAATATCATTTTATTAACTTCCTAATGAAGTAGGCAAGCTTTCATGGCATTTATCGCAGTGCATTAATTATATAAAGCCAACCCTCTAATCTTATCATTGAAATCAGCGGTTGAGTGGATTGGCTGGAATGAAACTGCTTACTTATGCCTCTTATGTAACATAGTTGATGACTCAGAGCCGATAACTATTCTTTAACAATGGCTGGCATTTGGATGCATTTTTTTCTTGGTACATTTTAGATCAAGGTTCCTTTATCACTATTGGGATGTAGGCTTTCACAGACCTTCCTCAAGGACAATTGGACAGGATGGGTGTGTGTGTGTGTGTGTGTACATTGGGTTTTTTTTGAGCCCTGGCTCAAAATGGGTGGGATTTTACCTCCCACCCATAAAGCGATTACTGCGTTTTCTGTCCAACACTGAGGTTGTGTGTTATTGTAACTGTTCCTCTGTACAACAATAAACATTTCAAACCTTGTGTGTACATTTCTGTTAATTCATTGGAAATATATTAAAGATTATATCAAAGATTATTTTTTTGGTGAAAAATCTTGTCACATTTCTAAAATACTCAAATACAGATTATTACATACAAAGTCATGAGTTTAATATGACATAATTAGTGTTGACACAATTCAGTCAGAAATATGTTATGAGTCACAGAAAGTGACCAAACACTAAAGTCAAACAGAAGCATAATCTCGAAATAAACCAGTTTCATATCCCCAGGTAGTGGTAACAACTGTGTGTCTCACACAAGCTACAATTGTTAACTCATTCATGATTTGTTGAAATCTGCAGGGACATACATTAGGTATCTTAATGTACAGTATTTTCATATATCGGTTATTATCGATATATTTTGTTGAAGTAATTGATTTAGGAGTCAATTCAGAAATGTCACACTGCACTAACCATGTTGAATGTATTTACTAATATAAGTACTATGCCGAGTACACAGATACCCACAAGTTGTACGGGTTCCTGAAACAGGCTACAGCCATAAACTCATTGGCTGGCAATGTACATGCACATATCTATTAAAGAGTTTGAAGTCAACAAAGGTCTACTGGAATAGATTTTTCTCAGTTGAGTCACAGGTGAAAAGATGTGCTGTGACAGGTTTATCGAGTCACAAAAATCACACTCATCAGTTATGCGTTTCATGAAAGGCAGTAGTATTGTTCATTTTTATTATTATACATAGGCATAATACATAGATAAGTAGATGAATGCTGTATAATCATGAATTGAATAGGAGGAACAGTGGCCCTATGAGGAAAACTACCTTACTCTAATGTAATGTACTTTAGCCCCTGTTATATTCTAGGCTTATCAACTTAGTATGGGCAAAGGAACTTTAATGTATATTATCAATGAACCTTATTGGCAGCATAATCAGGGGAAATGTGTAAGTCCACGGAGGTATCCGGTCAAATCAAAACCAAATGTTCCTGTTTTTTTCACAAGATGCTCCTTGTTTCGCTGAAGTTAAACATCATCAACCAGGGTGTTTTCCAACAAACATGAAACAGTTTAAACAGAAATGCTGCAGTCAAGAAGTGTTGCCCATGTTTGTAGATAGAGGGCATAACATCCTAATAAACAGGAATAGACAAGACTTAATCCTCATTCCATCAGCTATTTTTCGGTTATACATTATAAATATGCATCTTTACAGGCACTGTCTGAGATTGTGTTCTACTAATACATATGTAGATAGTGTTTAAATATTTGCCAATGTTAAATGTCGATATAAGTCTTATATATATGCCACGGTAAAGTGAAAAAACAACTGGAGTAAACCAACTGAGTTCGACATTGAATAAGCAAGAAAGGTCAAATCCGTTGTGTTCCCACTTTGTAAACAGGCAACAAAAGTCACACCAGAAATATATTCCAAATGATGGTTTTTAACATTCTGGATATTTTAAGGCATTAAAGTCCAATTCCTAATAGTGTAGTGCTGTACTGCATGGAAGTGAGCTGGGATACATTTTCAGAAATAGTATGCCACTTCTCCCCCAAATACAACTGCAACAATGCACATTGGCACTTGTAATCAAAAGTGTTACATTTTGTATCGAAACCTATTGCTAAAATAAAATCAGTTTTTCCAAAAAACACTTGAAAAGGGTAAATACATTCTGCCAATACAGCCTGTACAAATACTGTAAAATCCCAGAAAATGATAACGTACAAACGTGGCATCATTGTTTATATAAATGTACAATGAACCAAATAGTTGAACATGCGTAGTAACCTTTAAAAAATGAAAAATAAAACGGGCATCAAATATTTGTAAACAATTACCACCAGCAAAAAAGCTGATCTTATCACTTACACCGATTATTGTAATGACCATATCAATCGTAACATGTATAAATGACATTCTAAGCTGATGTATGCTAGGTATTCCCCGAGCAGTACAGGAACATCTTTCCATGACGACCTTACCCGGCCACTCTCACTTGGCCTGTTCTCCTGTGTGACAGGTCCCCGAGTGGAGCCTTAGCGCCCCCTTTCGGTGCAACATGTTCAGTGTTTGGAACTCCAGTGGCATGGTGTGTGGGCTCGAATGTGACGTGTAGTCATACTTCAGGGTGTCATAGTAGTGGTACTTGACGGGCTTCCCTTGTGGGTCCAGTGGAAAGGGCCAGAAGCCATATAAATTAATCTCTTCACAGAAGCGAGTGGCCATGGTGTACATCAGGAGCCCAGTGGTGGGGCGCTTGATCTGAACATTGTTCGTCAGCCAGTATCTATAAAAACAAAGACGTACGCATGTAGAGGTTAGCTAGTTTAGCCCCGAGTCAAACATCCGTAGCATTAAACACAATATATTCTTCATATCAATGAACTAGACGTAACACAGCAACACAGTTACTCCTCAAGAATTCACTTGTTTTTGTCTATGCCCGTTTTAAAGAATAAGAATCAAGGAGCATACAACTCGTGTGAAAAACATTCCAAACCACGTCCGTTACAAGCCTGTTAAGTCTTCCAAAGGCCTTTCCTAAACAACATTCTCACCTGTATTTACCCATTAAATGTTTAAATGTTTGCCGAGCACATATGTGCCTGCTCAGGTCCTCTTCTGACGACACCCTGGTTACAGGCGTCCACATGGGATTCACTCTTAACAACCCCCCGTCTGGTTTCCTAATTAGAAACTCTGCCATCATGGTAGTCGGAGACAGGTTTAGTAATTCAAGAAAAAAGGTCCGTTGAGATTTGGGAGTGGACTGCACCGCAATCTATTAGATTAGGTGACATGATTAAAACCCTCTCTCCACAGTGGCTGGCACTGTTGTGTCATTTGTCAACGCCTCCAACTAGCAGTGCACGCTACCTCTAAAGGTCACATTTAAAAGCGGTAAAGAGTACTTTTAACAGAGCCCCCATTATTTAGTGCCACCTCCATGAATCGACTTCAGTACATGCACATCCCTAGGGGGCCTAGCAATATGGGCCTTTTGAGTGAGAGTGTAAATCGAAGAATGCCTTTCTTGAGAAAAGGGGCAAGTGCAAATAGGTATACCCCTAACCTTTAACTCCTTGTCAAGAAGCTCACTCAAGCTTTCAAACCTCATTCCTGGATGAGGCCGTTGCTGTTTTCTCAAGTGGGCCATCTGCCAATGGACTGTGCAGTGCCACGGGATAATCTAATATGCTCCTGAGCAGGAAGTGGTAAATCTAAAAACATTCAACTTAGCAGGAAGTATATCCTGGAACCCACCTTTACAATAGTATACGTTTTTGGGGAAATTGTTATTTTTCTCATGTTCAATGATCACCATATTTCTATTTTTTCTTTTGAGTTACCCCAAAATTGCCACTGACCAAATTGTGTTGTGTCTGCATCAATGTGAACTAACTGACTCCATTAACACACACACACACACACACACACACACACACACACACACACACACACACACACACACACACACACACACACACACACACACACACACACACACACACACACACACACACACACACACACACACACACACACACACACACACACACACACACACACACACACACACACACACACACACAATACTGAGACAGTATAGAGCATTAGTGAATAGAGGACAGAGCAGCTTTGCCTGCAGTGATCGGCCTCTAAAGATCCGGTTATAAATAGCCAAAAGACCAACCTAGGGAGGGGGTTGTACCTCTCTAAGCCCCTTGAGACCTGAGCCTGCAGGTAACAGCAGCCTATGTACCTCAGACAAGCTGCTCCCCATCATCCATCACCACGGTTACTACTCCTTTTTAGTTGTTTGTTTACTTTGCATTATATATGTGTTATGTTACTTTTTTGCATTTGCTCTATATACACACTGTCATTCAAAAGAGATTATTGATTCCCATAAAATTTGAAAATCAAAATCAAACGGAATAAAGGATAAGAGAGAGGAGAGAGAGTGCTTGTGGAAACACATTTAGCATTTTGACTTTGAGTGTGTGTGTACATGTGCTTGTGTGTGCGTGCGTGTTCCTCGTCCTCCTTACCCTCGGACGGCGTGCAGGAGGCGCAGGGAGGGGAAGGCGGTGCGGATGCCCACGGTGTGCAGCAGGATGAGGCGGGCGGCCCACTCCACACGCTCCTCCCCGCCCTTGGCCATGAAGGCGGGGATCCACAGCACGCTGCCCTGGAGGCTCTGCAGCCGGGCCACGAAGCGCTGGCGCCACTCGTCGCTGGCCAGGTCCTGGAAGGCCCGCTGCACCACCGAGGGGTTCATGGTCACCAGGTTGGTGCGGTGGCCCACGTCCGCAGAGTACTCATTCACTGGCGCCAGGTTACATCTAACCAGGCGGGAGGGGGGCAGACCGGGAGGTTGGCCATGAGTTTCCCTTTTCAACACATCTTCACAACTACTCATGAAACGTATATTTAAAAAATATATACGTTTATATATATATATATATATATATATTTTTTTAAATGTATTATTCAAGTGACAAGATTTGCGCCTCTATCTGTTGCTAGCATTTACCTGGTAGAATTTAACAAAAAAAACATGCCAACCACGGCCTCTCCCACTTGTTGCGGTGGCGATTACTCACTTAATAACAACCAGCAGCCGAAGCGAACACGCTAGAGTCATGTGTCAACACTCAGCTGTGGAAGTTCTTATTCGTCTCCACCTCTTTGAATTCTCCAATACTTATCCTGGTTTTACCCCTCTTTTGCTGTTTGCTTTGGAGACAGCATGTGCAGCAGAGGTATTTTTGGCAGCTTAAGGTGCAAACAGTGGAAAAGCACTCAGGGAAAGCACACCCCCCTGGAGTAACTACAAGTTAACTAAACAAGATCTTACTCTCTTCATATTTGTAATAACACACACTCTGCCAAATCCTCCTTGCTCCATCAAATACACATTTCTCCCCATCCTCCTTACTCCATCAAATACACATTTTCCCATATCATTGGGATAGCTCAACCCATATGTAAACCAAGGGGGGGAAATAAAAAACGAATGAATGATCAAGTGTGTATCTGTTCCTTCACAACTTCTGTGTACCTGATGACAAAGTCATAGGAGTCGATCTCTGGTCCACAGCTGCTGTTCAGTAGAATCCCAGAGTTTCCCACAATGGCGCAGCGTCTGTGGTGCTGGTTCCTCATGGGCGAGACGGTGGGCAGAAGACGATACAGGTTCTCTGAGATGTTAGTGGTGCTGTGCCGGTCCAGAACGTAATGGATGACATCTCCTGGTTTCAAGGTGCCTTTTAAAATAGATATGTCCCTCTCGGGATCGAGGAATCTCAAAATGTTTTTCCTAAATAATAAGGGGAGATAAAATATGCTCATTATCATTGCACCCTGTCAGTGTACGTGTGTGTGTGTGTGTGTGTGTGTGTGTGTGTGTGTGTGTGTGTGTGTGTGTGTGTGTGTGTGTGTGTGTGTGTGTGTGTGTGTGTGTGTGTGTGTGTGTGTGTGTGTGTGTGTTGTTGAATGACATGTCATTTTACCTGATGAGGTTGGAAAGGGTCTTATTAAATCTCCAGAGATCTGAAGACACGTTGGCAGTGCTGTTTGAGCTTGGAGCAGACCGGGGGCTCACAAATGTATCCACACTAGACTGAGGACTTGGATCCACCTTGCCTGCCGGTTTCCTAAATGACAATATGTGTCTTGAGAGACAATGAACTTCATTTGACATCACTTTCATGTTCAAGCTGCCCGATACATAATTCCTATGTATATGGGGCTAATATTTTCCACACATTTTAAGCACTGTTATATAACTATGTAATTTGCGTCCGTGTGAGTCAAATACTAGTGATGAAGCGGTACATGAATATGAAGGCCATTCAAAACCGTAATGAATGATGAAGACAACAAAACCAAAAATGTGGTGTATGAAATGGTAGACATTGTGAATCTATCAACAACTTATGGGCCTAGCCATGCACCATATGGCCAAGGGATAGACCTACGACATATTACTGTGTACTCATTGTTGGCAATGTCTAGTAGTGTTTCACAGGGCCATTCCCTGCTGCATTGGTACATGTTGAGCCAACTTTAGAAGTGTTGTACATTTTGTATGGATTATACTTTAATATTAACAATAGGCAAATAGCATTTTTATATGGATGGAAAACCATTAAATGATTGGTCACAGATGCAAATGAGACGAACGCATGGGATTGCATTAACAGTCTAGACGCACAACTGACCAGATTCTCAATTTAGTGATGTATTCCCAAAGTGCGTGCAAGGACCAATATGACCCCATTACCGAATGAGCCACAATTAGGAGTCATAAACAGAAGCCAAGCGGCACTTCTTTACGACCACACGTCGTCATCCCGAGTGTTCTTTGTTTCTCTCGCAGGGCAAGTGAAGTCTAACCCTCCTCCTCCTCTCCGCCTTCCTCACAGGACAAGTGAATTATCTAGAGCCTGGATCCCCCCCTCTCAACTAGTACTACTGCGTGTGTGTGTGTGTGTGTGTGGGCTACAGACACCGATATATATGGTCAACGATGTCTCACACACACGATTATGAATACATATCAAAATCACTTTGTGAAATGACTTATAGCTTAGGCGTATACGGCGTGATGGGGGGAGTTTAAAAGCCAGGTACAATATTGGGACAATTTATATAAAACCGGCATCATGCAGTGCTTGGATAAAACAAAATTATACTTACGCGGTACCTTCTTCTACCTCCGCAATATCGGCAATTTTTAAAAATACAACCATCAGTGTAATAACCCCAAACATCAATGTTAGAAATCCCAACCGCATGATGAGGTGGGTGTCGATAACTGCAGCTAGCGGTCAACTGCAGCCAAAAGCCTTTTGAACAAATGCTACATTAGCCCAATATTTAATTTCTAACCACGAAAAAAAACGGACTCAGTCGTAACGTGCGGCTATGAACACAAATACACATCGACCTCATTTCGGTTGAAAGAGGACATCTTCACCGTGGCCGACGGGGTTGCTACACGGGACTAGACGAGCCTAATGTCCAAATCAAACTTTAAAGCGTGTACCTACCCGGTACCTACACACACGGCCGTGGAGCGAGCCGGAGCCCGCCTTAAAGGTACAGCGACGCTTTTCCGCCACCGGTGACGTCACATCTGTTACCGTTTCGTAGCATAATATACTGCATATTGAAATGAGTGGGCCGAAACAGGTGAGTCACAACAACCAAAGTAAATCTGCATACATCCAATATAACAACATTTTTTTTAATAGATTTAACAAGGTCATCGTTATTTACATTACACCCTCTATGATTGTATAAATATGTTAAAACTATTTGATTTTAGCCTAAACAACTAACTTGATTCTCGATTCCAGTTGCTCACGTCATGTCCACGTGCTGCTACTCCTGGTGTGTACACAATATGTTGACACTAGAATGTGTTTTGCTACGATTTGAATCCCCGGGGGAATAAAATACTTTTAAACAAGTTAATTTTCTGAAAAATTATTTATTTTCCAGAATAAAATAAATGATATGTTGCCATACAAAAATGTGTAAGAAAAAGGGACAATGCTAGAACTGTAAATGTAGAGAAACCATCAACATAAGTCATATGTGGCAATAAGTGCAATCCAATTATTTTTAATACATGGCTAGGAATACAGTTGAAGTGAATTATCTTGAAAATTATATATCTCAAAATGCAGAAAAATCCCTGCTTCCTTTTTCATTCCAAAAATGACAGGTAATTCTAGTTACAATCTGCACTTCCTCTGTTTAATGATGCAACACACACACCAAAGCTGTGAATTATCCCCAATTACATGTAACATTACAAACATGGTAAAATTAAATCAGATATTTTTAATTTGTACTTTTGTACTTTCAAACAAATGTATATTAAACCTATATGTACTTGTGTTTGTGTAAAAAAAAAAAGTCTTAGAACCAATTAAGAATAACATCCTTAATTGAATAACCTATCATTAAGACATATTAGGTTGAATAAACTCTGCAGATAAAAAAAAAGATCTGGGAACATTACAATCTGCTAAAGTTAAAAAACAAACCAACTGATCCAAAAAAACATTGATGGTATAACAATATAGAAATTGCACACAATTTGTAACTATAACAGACAGACTTAACAGTCTCGTCTAAACAGTATCAAAAACAGTGTATTATCCAGCAAGAGAACAACAAGAGAACAGTGCATAAACACACAGTCTCGCTTAGTAACATTTTGTGAACAGATCAAAACAACCCAATATTAACCGTCTTCTATCAAACCGCACTGCGCCTTTAACATAGCATGTGTAATAAATGACCTCTGTTTTGTAAACACTTGGCAACTTTTAAATATGGATGGACGAAGAACTGTCCGTTATGTGGTGTTTAAATCACAATCTCATATGTGAGACTGTTTGGACTGGCGCAAAACACTCGCTGAACGGAGTCAGTCATTTCAGACAGATGACAGACCTAAGCAGATATGGCTAGTAGTAGTTACGCAACTAGAAGCATAGAATTATGTTAACCAGCTACCGATCAACAAGGACGTTAGAATAGAGCCATGTTGTCTACCGCCTATTCAAAGTAGGAATTAACTGGCACTAGACAACACCTTGTTGACAGTTGAACTACAAAAATGGACCCTTCGAAAGTCGCCAAGGATGTGCAACAAAGAGCAGTGAAAATCCTATGTTAAATAGATTGGCTTTTTATCAAAACATCTTTTTCAAAAACAGAAAAAAAATAATAATATTATCTTCCATCGAGGGAGATTTAAATATTCTACGACGTGACATCGGCCTCCTTCCGCTGCACAGGTCTACATTATAAAACGGACTCCATATTTTCACAAACCTCACGGTCCTCTAGGCTATAAATGAACTTTGTCCTGTCAACTAGCTTGGGGCCGTCCGTTTGCGTGAGAGACGGATAGAACTCTGTCTGCGTCATGTGGCCCTCGTGGCCCTTGATGTACTTCTTGTAGTTCCTGCGCAAGCAGTACCACGTGGTGGTGTAGAGGAGGAAGGCGATGCCCTTCAAGATGATGGCCAGGCTCACGTACAGGTACCTGTAAGCCACGTTGTTGTAAAGCAGGCAGGCGCCCCTCTCGCCACACTCGGAGCTCCAGAAAAGGCATGTAGAATCGATCCCGGCACCGAAGATCAGTGGAGGAGGGATGAATCCTACAGGAATAGGACGGACAACGGAGAATGTTAAAAGCCAGCCAGTCTTTCGTTGTTCCAATTTAAGTTTGTATTTGTGTTTAATTGAACCGCAGGGATTTCTGGTATCGTTTCATTCCGAATTACGTTCTTCATTCATAAAATGAGCCTATTAAGCCTATTACTTTTAAAGCTCCTTGTCAAGAGGTGGCCTGGTAACCCGCTAGCATGAAAATATGATTTTGTCATTTGCGTAAATCTGATTGTTCAATCGACTCCCAAAAACGTTGGTGTGGAACGCTATGGGGACGGGGGAGCTGATGAACTAGAACATCCAATAAGAAGCAAGAAATATTTGATTAATGTTCATCGAGGCTATACATTTGCTGCTTTGTCCCTTTTAACACACAACATTTGACGCATTTGATGCAATAAATACCAAAATGTTATGACATTCAGAATTCTAAAACAAATTTCCCCTTTTTGACTCTTAGTCTAGTCCCCCCTTTATGTATTGTCTCAGCGCCCGCCTCCCTCCTACCAACACCCACTGAGGGGGGGTTGTGGGAAACCCTAGTTCACATAATCATCATTTAACCTTTTTAGTGAAGATATAATAAAAGTCCATTTACACTGCAAAGAGTTATACCTATTTTGATTGTCAATTATGATATGATGGTAAACAGGTTGTTGAATTTGACCTTTGTCCTAGCTTTGTGACTTTGTCCAATGAAAATGTACTTTTGCATCCCAGAAAGACAATATTTTGTGTAATAGGTCTTTATAATTTTGATAATATATTCTAGGTTATCATAAAAAACAGCCTCTTAAATAACATACTTAAAAGCACAGATAGTGTCTGTTTTTCTCATATGGGTATTTAGAAAATGACGAATATCTTCCACATGAAGTGTTTCTTACCGATAAGTCGAAGCAGAAGAAACAAGACTCCAAGGGCGTAGGACTTCAGCTCTGGGCTCACAGTCCTTCAAGAGCGACAAAAGATGAAAGAGTACTTTTCATTTCCGACAATGCATTGCAAACATGCACAGACGCACACGGGCAGAGACTGGATACATATTTGTTCACATTTGGACACGGTTGTACGCCTCTGGACACACGGTGGCCGGCTGGTACCTGATCAAGATGATAACGGAGGGCGTCTGGGCCATGGCTCCGATGAGGCTGCAGGCGCAGATCACAATGAGGAAGGTGAGGAACGCCTCATGACAGCCAGGCTTGAGACACTTCCCCGGGACAGCCGTCGCCAGCGCCGGGTCACTGGACACACACGTGCACCTGGTGAGGTTCTGGAACACAAAGACAACATATAGTAAGTATCACGGGAAAATGGGTAATATCAACAAAGTCTGTGTAATACCCACTAAAATAGCTGTTTATAAGTGTATGTCGGCGTGTGGGAGTAACCGTCATAGAGAAGTTAAAGTGAACATGCATAAGGTGGACATGCAATGATGACGACCACGCCCCCTGCTGGTGATAATGCCATAAGCTGTGAATAGATTTTTTTCTGGGTTTGACTTAAAAGCTGCCATGACTTATTGAACATTTAGTCAAATCAAACCCTGGGTCATCATTTCAATACTTCAACACTGCCTTCTTGGAGCACTTACCTGGGAAAGGCCGGATGTGTTTGGACCGGCGGTTGGACCGCATCCGGCGAAGCAGGCGGAGAGGTAAGTAACTCCGTTGGAGCCACAGACAGGACTGATGGTGGAGGTGTAGCAGCTACAATGACGCATGCACTGGGCATCGGGTCGCTCTCCTGGCCGCAGAGTCCTGGGAGGAGAGAGAAAACTGTCAAATTGGCTAATGTTCTGCTGGTTGATAGTGAATAAGTGCAGGCCTCTCTCTCAATGCCAGAAATATATCATCATCTAATGGCACACCGGCAGATGTCTCTCTGAAGTGCTTGCTCAATATTAGTCAAGGCTTGAATTTCAGAATGAAATAATAAATGACTATTATTATCAGCCCCTCATTTCTCTCAGGGTGAAAAGTGTGGTGAATGTGAACAACGTCTAGTGGGAGCGTCTAGTGGGAGCGTCTAGTGGGAGCGTCTCTCTCTCTCTCTCTCTCTCTCTCTCTCTCACTCACTCGTTGGGGTAGCTGACTGTCACGCCCGCCACCGGGCCCGTGTCGCAGCCCAGGAAGAGGAAAGAGACGTAGCAGGCGGTGGAGATCAAGTTGACCAGCATGGCCATCCGGATGGCCCCCAGCGCAGACAGGTTGAGCTTCTTCACCAGCAGGCCGCCCATGAAGATCCCCAGACAGGCACACGGGATGGCCGTCATACCTACAGCGGATATATATATATGATACCAGTGTATATGTAAGAACCATAAGAACAAATCCCCACCCCCTGCAAGATCCCCCCCCCCCTTCTACAAGTGTGTACGTTACAAAAGGACTGCATCTTGTTTGCATCTCGTGACTCTGGCCATGCTCTCTCGTTACACATGAATCAGTGCTCGTCTAGAGTGTCGGACTTAAACTTTGTCTACACACGTCGTCAGGAAATCCTACAAGCTAAGTGACTACAAATTAGGTACGAGTGTGTGTGTGTAGTGCACGTCACACACACCTAGCAGCTGATTTGCAGAGGTGGTGGTGAGGTTGAACTGCTGCTCCAGGTACTTCCCCAGGAAGGCAGCGAAGCCAGCCACCACGCCGATCTCCATGCAGGCAGCCAGGGTGATGCAGGTGAACACGGGGTTAGACAGCAGGTGCTTGGTCACCTTGGGAATCACTGCAGAAAAGGAAGGGGCGAGAGGTTGAACATCCATTTGCTTCAGAAGGTACAAATATATTTTAGACATACTTTCTGGTACACATCTATCTATATATATATCTATATATATCTATATAGATATAGATATATATCTATATCTATATATACATATATATATATATCTATATATCTATAGATATATAGATATATATATAGATCTATATATATACACACCATGCTTAAAATATGTTTACATAGTTTCTGCATTTTTTTAAAGTTTTTTTTAATTTAAGAGCAGTTTCCCAAATGTGCATCTATAGATGAGATCCATTGATAGATGGTTTTTCTCAGAGGAATAATCGATAAATATCATTTGTTAAATAATTAAAGAAACACTCATTGTCAGATCGAATGCAATACCCATTGTAAATGCCCTGTGTCATTGTTACATATAACCCCTTTAATACTGTACATTTAGTATGAAACCCTTTAGCAGCAGCAGCACAGCAGGTAACTTTAATAACTACAAATAGCAAATGTGTCTAATTAAAAATCAACTGAATTATTAATATCCATCCATCTAATTGCATTCATTTCCATGTTCATTTGTGAACATCGTCACCTCTCAGCTGCTGACAGCAGGTGGGGCTGTTGGCCGGCTCATGGTTGCTTGCCACCCCGTTGCTGCTGGGCTTGGACTTCTGGTACTCTGTGTTCGGACCGGAGGGAGGAAGCATCGCCTGCTCACTCTCCGCCCTGCCGCCGCCGACCCCCACCACCTCCTCCTCCTCCTCCTCCTCCTCCTCGTCCAGCGGCGCCAGGGACTGGGGAAAGCCGAACATCAGGAGGGACGAGAAGAAGAGTAAGGCACCGCACAGGAGGAATCCCGCCCACCAGGCTCCAATCCAGCGAGGGTCCTCTGGGGAGATGTCCAGTTTACCTGTGCAGGTGGAGGAGGAGGAGGAGGAGGAGGAGGAGGAGGAGGAGGAGGAGGAGGAGGAGGAGGGGCGGGGCACGACCACACCGGTTATATACAGTTTATATGAACAAGCTCACGTCCAGTTGATAAGCGGTTAAAGTGAGCGTGATGTGAAACATGGGAAGTCATCACTTACTGCTATCGATAAAAATGGCATCGACGTAGAACTTTGTGCAGAGGGACCCCAGGATGAAGCCACATGCCGGCCCAAAGACCAGGGTAGAGAACAGGATGCCTGCACAGAAAACATACACACATACGGTATGTTTAATCGATTTAATTTGAAACGATACCTATAATACAGAATTTTGTCCAGGATAGCCTCTATGCATTAACTTTTTATTTCATAATCAAACTATTTGATTTTGCAATATAGAGTCTTCTTTTTAACCAATATACCACCATCATTTCTAGTGTTCAACAACAGCAAATCCCAGGACATTTTAACATACATTACATGCAACTATCTTGCATGTCAACCTTGCAGGATTGGTTGCCTCGGTTGTAAAAGACCACAGCTTTGATTGAAGTTTGATTGAAGACTTTTGTAATGCCACTCGGAATAAAATTCAAGACCTTTACTTAGGGTTACAGATCAATTTACCAAGATGTTTATTATTATTAAAGCCTTATTTTTGGATTAATGAATGCCTTCTAAGACTTCTTAAGGATCCACGGGAACCACGGACAGACAGAGAAACATTGTGAAAGAGAAGAACAGTAGTTATTTTTTATTAATAAACTCACGGACACATGCTGGCTAAACAAATGTTGTGTTAAGGTTATGTGTCTGGCACATTGCTAGACGTCTTCCCCAAAAAGCTGCAGATCACATTCATTTTTTTATTTTTATAAATAGACATAAATAATAATTGACATAAATAAACTTGAGATGGTGGTAGACGGTTGCGCTGCTAACACGGGCACATCACGGCGAGCACAAGTCCTCTCCCTGACGCTTTGCATTACAATCCACTGTTAAGCGTGGTCAACAATTCAAAAGCACAACAATCACAATGTTGAACATCTAAAAACGGGCCCGGCTACGTCTACTCTGAAAAGTGCTAGCCGCCGTCTCACCCTAACGTCGACAACGAACTAGCGAAGACACAAAAGTTGAAAGCCTGAAAGGCCGTCAGCGCTGGCTGCCGCTGATTTGACCCTCGGCGCTAACCGCATGGCAGCGCCGGTTCAAAATGTCGACAGATGCTCACAGAGGCCAGGGGGATCCAATTATGGATAACCGCTGTAACTGTACAAGAGTTCACAACACAACTATTTTATTCAATAACAGAGTTCCAGCCCCACCAAGCTGCCCTGCACACCTCCGTACGGTCTGTAGTCTTTAAACGTAAAGAGAGAACTAACACATCCATATCATTGTGAGCAAAGCCATGTTTTTGTTGAAAGCAGAGATGGTATCTTTGCTTTCATTATATATTGCACCATTACTCATTTGCAGCACTGCCATTGCCATGACATATTGTCACCATTGATGCAAGCCCTATAGGCAGATGTGCAAAACCTGGACGTCTTTGCCGTACCATTAGGCTCTGCTGCCTTAATGCAGTGAATTCCACAACAGTTAACAACTTAACTTGCTAAAATAGCAGCGCTAGGGACCGACAAATGGACTGATAAAATAAAAAAATGGAGCATGGGTACATTTACATGTAAGCATTTAGCAGACACTTTTACCCACAGCGACTTACAAGTTAGGCTGAGAACATTCAAAGCATACCATCTAGGGTAGGCCATAAAAAAGGGGATTACCCGATACTAACAGTAAACCTGTGTGTCGTTGAACAGCAGTTTCACAACGAACGGCTGCCGTCTCCATCCGACTTGCTAATGTGCCTGTGGTGTTTCAAATTAGGACTTTCTACTCTCGCCATGTTCTGCTTTTCCTCCTAAACTACGAATGTTGTCTTCTCACAGCAACAACACAATTGCTTTCACCGCAGGAAACCCAACGAAAGGAAACAGTGAAATCACCTTCCAAGAAATGATATTCAGCTTTAGTCCACAGCCAATGAGGGACAAAATGTGTTTCCACAAGCTGCCGCCCTCTCTCTTTCTCTCTCTCTCTTGCTCTCTCTCCATTTCCTCTATTCTCTCCATCTCCCCCCCCTCTTATTCTCTCCATCTCCTCTCTCCCTTCTATTCTCTCCATCTCCTCTCTTGGTAGTAACTGCTCTCACAGGGAGTCGGCATTACTCCGACTATTTTGGGATCGTTGACGTTATTGTCCAGAAGCCAAAACCAATACAGTAAGATAATGTAAGTAAAGGCAAATGTGTAATGTTTGAGGCAGATTTCTGATCCTCTCCTAGGCTCTACAATCTTCCCTCTATACCCACGATGTGTAGTTCAGCTGTAGAACAAGCCATAAGCGCCACTCAAAGGCCAAGACAAACATTTGAACACACCCACTTATTTTTAGGTATGAACTCATTTAGTGCCAAGTTTTAGTTTCTATTTCTGAAGAAACCCTTCATGTAGTCTCTTGCATCCGGGAGCTGGACTACTTCCAAGCACGCCAATTGGTCGGTAAGTTCTATAGACCTACCCTCCTATCGGTGACAGATGACTCAAAGATAGGTTTCATTTTTCCCTGGCCTCATTTAAACAGTTTGACCGTTTGCTGTGCTGTACACCAATTTGCTGTCATGCTGAAGCCATTAGTCAATAGTTGATTGAATGGTTAAAATTAGTTTCCATTTTATAATGTGTGGCTTTTCATAACTATAACAAAACAATCAATAGCCTACATTACTTATTCTTGACAGGTGCCATTATTGTGGTCATAAAAGCATCGACAATGACGTGATTTCTCCATTCCTCTTTTCCATTCAAGCTTTTGGCCAAATTCAACAACCAAACCCACAAACAGATTTGTTTGTGGCATATTTTTGACAAAACCCTTTTTAGTCTCATGCAAATTGTATGCTCAGTAGAGCACGTCTGGTGTAATTCAATAACAGAGCTGGCCACTGGTGCTTTGGTCTCCCACTAATATGTTTAGAGACCAGGAGAATAATCCCGGTCGGCTTCTGTCAATAAGGGCTGGCCTGTCCAGATATTAATTACTGATTAATAGCGGGCAATGACTTTGCGGTGTTTGTTGTAGTTTTAGGTTGTTGAATTCTATTCAGATAGATTTGAAATGAAATACGACCGCAAAAACGGATGCATCGCCTCCACTCCCATGTTGGCATACTAAACTCTACGTACTACAGGGATTTATTAGGAGGGGTTGGCTACGCATCGGAAGCACGCCTGAGCCAGACCGCTCCAGGGAAAAATAATTATTCACACAGTGTTGAGTAATACCGAGGGACTTGGTTGTTCTCGAGTCTCCCCGAGGTTCCACAGTGAGTGAGTGGGCGTATCAGATTCGTCAAACAAATACATCCTTCCCCTAATAATTCTAATCTTGTGCCATGGTAGAATTTGGGACATATCTTGTTATTATGGTACATTTGTGCATATCAGGAAATGACAGCATTAGACCGTTTGAAGCGATAGCTGCATCCCAAAAGCCTAGGCAGCAGCCAAGAGAGGGCCCCTAGTGGCAGTACTGACCTATGATCCTCACTCACAAACCGAAACCATAACAAGCCTGTAGCTACTGTCACGTCACCATAAATGTCAGTCGTAAAAAAAAAAGAAAGCAAGAAGAAAAAACGTCCCCCTGCACGCAAAAACTTGAAAATGACTTCTGTGGGAGGTGCCTGCATTGCATCTAGACTCTCCGCCATTTGTTCTTACAATTGGTGCACAGGGGGACTGTGGATGGCAGGTTACAACGGGTTGCGTCCTTGACATTTCTCAGAAGGAATCCTTTCTCAGCCCCTTCGAAAGGATCCTTTGCATTGGGACAATCATCGACGCATCCCACAGCGGAGGCTTTGGGATGTATTCAATGCATGACGAAGGTAGCAAATACAAAATTTAATTAGGTTCTTTAATATTACTTGGGTTACATGTAGGCACTTTTCTGTCTAGGGTTCACAGCACCCAAAATACAATGCAAATATTAGCATAATACATTTTTTAAGAAACAACACTGCACTCATAGCATCATTTCAGTGTTATTACGTTACTACAGGAGATAACTTGATCTTAGAAAAACTCAATGGAAAAAAATATATAATGAAAGGGACTGCATTCAATGCGGATAAAAATACGTACTGCTCTCAATAAAAGAGCAGACGATGTGTGTATAGCATACCTGACTGTTTGTTCAACAAAGCAAACATGTGATGTAATACAAAAGGTGTAAGACAAAGAAACACTGCGAGCTGTGTATGTGTTATGATTACAGTGCAAGGCAGTCCAAGACATTGATGGTGATAGTATATAGTCAGCAGAGTTCAGAGTTCATACGGTGGGCAGCAGAGGTAAACATGTACATTTACACGTTTTGCCTGCTCCAAAAAAGAAATGCAGCTACTGCGATTTAGATTACACTTGGGCCTAGTGCGTTTTCATAACATGATACGCTAATAAATTGTTTGTGTACTTCTATGTTTACCCTGCTCAAGTGCCAAATAAGAGCACCGGGACACAAAGCATCACAGGAGGCCCACCGACCCCCTCACACCAAGTCCACGACGGGTCCGGATGGTGACAGAACAATACAAGCAGGAGACCACAGAAAAGCGCCAGTCAGTGCGGCAACCCTTACTCTTCTGATGACTGGAGGAGGGTGTACACCACAAGGCCGGAGTAAGCATGAATAGGAAAAAGCACAAAGCATTGAATTACAAACCCTGCCTGTACAGAGCTTGCAAGGCCCCGGTTGTAAACCCTGACAGAGGGTGGCAATGTAAAACGAGTGTAGAATAAACCATATATTTGTAGTATACTTTTACCATGAACAGTCGGGCTACAACAAACTGCAGCCAACAAAGAAGATGATTTTTTAAACTAATCCCAACCTCCCCCCCCCCCCCCAGTCCCGGTTATGGCTGAACTGTAGGCCCTGGTTACACGTTTCAAAATCTGTACTTAAATCGAACTCGACTATTAGCAAAGTAACCTCCACAATACACCATGTGTAATAGTAATAGAGAGTGATGGCAGCTATTGCAGTAGTAAGCATTGCCAAAAATACCATCAAATAAAAAAAACAGATTTTCAATCAAGAGTACTTTAAGAGGACAGCAAAGTGAAATGCATTTTGATGAGGTACACTGAGAAAGGATTAGGGCCTGGGAAATCTTGGGTGATTGCTAAAGGCTAGGGATTCTTGCCTGGGAGGTAAAATCCTGAGTTTAGCGATCGGTGACAACATGAACACCAACTTACTTCCTATTAAATGTTTTATTACTTTTTTTTTTTTAAAGTCCTGGTTTCAAACACTTTAACTAGGTAAATATTTACATTTAAACCAAAACCAGATCAAAAACCAGATATTTTAATTTCTTAACAGGTCTCACTGATGGAGCAAGGCATTAACAATGCCAGAGTTAGAGGTGCTATTCCCAAAGGGGCCATCCATGCTCAGAATGTATCCACTCACTATATTGCATGATGCTTTGGATAAAAGTGCAGAGTCTTAATTGTGTCATTACAGTAGAGTTGATCACTGCGTGGAACAGTACAGAAAACGTTGCTCTCCAAGGCAAGGCAAGGCAATGTTGTATCCTATACTACCGCTGCTGGCTCCACCAAACCATGACCTAAATAACAGGCCAAGGCTTAAAGGAGGCTCTCAACTCCCATTCCAATGCCATTACATCAGGATCATCCGACTTTAACTTTCGTTTACGTCAGAGTCCAAAATATCAAACCATACCAGTCGAATGAGGCGTTTCTGAGATCTGCTATTGCTCTTTACCTTGTGGTATTGAGCCACATGCTTGAGGTTGATGTCAAGCCTCCAATGCACCCTTAGTATAGGAAGTCAAAATACCACAAATGCACAAACAAGCACTACATTTGAAACTGCAACACGGTTGTAGTTACAACCTCAGTCTACAGTCTCACAGTCTCAGTCAAGTCTTATTTACATAGGTCATTTTTACTTTTGTTTACCAGCTGGAGTCTTACACGTGACCGGGCTGTACATTTTCAACCATACATATACTGGCATGTCAGAATAATTTTAAATAAAATAAAAATAAAAAGGCACAACAAAAATGTAGATAAAAAGGAATGTACCCTCTGGTGCTAAAGTAGGCAACAAGCAAAAATCCCCTAACATCCATACCCAAACAGAAGACACAGAAGAACAGAATAAGGTGAATAGCGCAGAAGCAGACGAAAAAGCTTGATGAGAGACAGCATGGGGTCAGCATGCATCTGCTGCCTGCAGCCCAGAGATGGTGCGTTCAATGTCGACATCCCTTCCATCAGCTACTGGTGCCACTAAAAGTCCCTACCGACACCAGTAAGATCACAGTACTAGCCCACCGTTTCAACTGCTCGTTACTGTACACAGGTGCATGAAAATGCTAATATAATACACGCAAAAGAAAGGAATAAAAAGATGCTAAATATAAATGCAGTCAACACCATTCAGTGTAAATGGGAACAGGGGGAAGGTGTTTTTGCTTCACACAAAAACAAAACACGAGAACATACCTGCAAACATACTGGCAGGCTCACCTGACCTCACACATACCTCAAGCTCACATAATTATACATTTGGCCCAAGAGTTACTTTGCTGTCCGTTAAATTGTCTGCAAAGCACTACGCGCTCTTGGGGGTGGAGCTTGCCCACCCCACCCCCCTGACCGGTGGGCCTCCTAATTGCGGAGTCCAAAATAATAGTAGCCAAAGTAACCCAAAAATATTTTCTAGTGGAATTCAGGTTGCAATGTTGCGTGGATAATGCTGAATTAAGAAAAAGGGAACAGGGTGCCACAACCTCACACACAAGCATGACTTGGGATGACAACACACGGCTCTACAAACTCCGTCTCTGTCTCCGTCAGCTTGCATATATATTTTTGTATGTCTTTGCATGGGAGTATTTGCATGGCTTCATTCAGTTCATTCATGTCTTTGCATTAGTTTGTGTATGTCTTCATGAGCATTTCCATATATCCCACATATGGACCTACAGTTTCTCAACCAAACTATTTTAATTAGTGGTGAATGTGGATATGTATTATACTGAGAATGTTACTGCATGATTGTAGAAATGCAATGACGAATGAAACTGGCCTCTTTAGCAGAATCACTGACCAATCACTGTCCAACCAAACGTCCTTAAAATGTACAAAGAAGAACAATTATGTAATACACAAATAAACAAAAAAATAATAATAATGCAATTTGATTTAGGTGTACAGTCACTCAAGAAATATTCGCACCACTTCTTCTATAAAAAGCTTCATGTTTCATGTTTACGGACCGACGAGAATAACGTCACATTTAGAGTTCACGTCGGGCATGAACACGTTAGTGAGTGATTGCTGTGCTTTGCCACTTTTTTTTTTGTATCTTCTATTTCGGTCAAGCAGCTCACTGGTATTAAGCTACTTAACCCAGACGTATAGTTACATGGGCCTAATCTTTGAGACTGATTAACCTTTGTGGCCACACATGTACTTTAGCAGGAAGGAAAGAAAATCCTCATTAACCTAAATGGCACCAACCATTAGTTTAATCTAACCACAGTCACTGCTCCTGTTGACTCTCACCAGTTAATGGTGTGGAAAAGTGCCACCGATGTTATGGTTAAAGAATAGCAATGTCTGTTTAGCAATTATAGCTATTAGCTTCACTGCAATGCATACTTTGCTATAGTGCACTTTTATTGAACTTCTTGTTATCAATAATCAATATTAAGTAAGCTAAAACAAATGCACCAAATCATCATACATCTTTCATATAAAGGATGTATTTCAGTGATATTGTATATCAATACAATATATAAATATTATCATAATACATATGTATTGCAGAAAATAGATAATGTAGTTCATTGTCTAAATAGAACTGTTCCCAATGGAAATTAGAGGCTGCATTTCAGCCCAGACCGTATATATTCAAGACATTACAATACTTGTAACCTCAGTTACAATGATAACAACGGTCTGTGTACCAAAAAGATTACAAAAACATGTTTGAAATGGGCAATAGATGTTGGAAACCGTCGTCTCTCTGGGTCCCGCTTGACTGCCTGCTCTGTCTGCGTCGGGTCAGCAAGGGAGTCACAGACAAAAGGGAAAGTCAGAGGGAAAGAAAGACTAATAAATATTGGGTGGGAGTGAATGCAGCACAGCAGAGTCCTGCCATTGTGTCTCTGTACAGTGATCCGTCTGTACGTTCTCCAGAAACCAGACAGAGATGCACGCATTGTTCTATGGTTGGTCGGAAGAGCTGGGCAAATGTTTCCATTTAATGTCACTATTCATATCATATAAGACTACATATTGACTGTGGTTTTATTATTATATTGTGATATTGTGCTCAAGTTAACTAAAGCGAACATTTAAAAGAAAATAAATGATGCTGTACATTGTGCAAATGATGATAACTTTGCCATTGCTTGACATTCAAATCCACATTACGAATGGAAGTTTCTCAAACATGTGATTGTGTCGTGAGTTGAGTGGCATATTGCCAAAAAGAAGGCCCAGCTCTTGCAGGCTGGCGGACGAAATAAAGACGAATGAAAGAAGAGCAGGACACACACACACACACGGTACACACTATGCCGTTTAGCCCTGCTCAATACTGGAGTGCCCACAGCTGCTGTCCCATTGAACATGGAGGAGCATGGAGTGGCGAGGAGCTTGTTGAGTGCAGCTGCAAACTGCTCCTTCAGCAGGTGCCGAGGCTTGATGACCAACAACCATGTCCCTCCATGATGTCCTCCACAGATGTACGAGGTACGAGAAGGAAGTGAGGCGGTTGCCCTTAAAAGATCACAGTAAAGCCATTACCAGACGAGGAGCAATTCATTGCATTCTTATTTTCTAGGAAAGTTGGGCAGCCTTCCACAGCCCAGACTTTTCTGTTTCAGGCCGTCCAGAAATGGTGGTGCTAAGGCAGTTTTTAAAAAGAGTTACAACCCAAAATCTGTAATTGGTTAATCCCTCACTACCAATTCCCTGATAACCCGGGAAAGCCATGGTCGGAAAAAATGAGTGCTCCTATTCATTTGGAAACAACCAAACTTGAAACACACGCATTAAAGTCATTCAATAGTTACATGTATATACCGTTTTTGAATCAAATAAGCAGAAGCAGTTAATTCAAATACAAGTAATGTTTGGTGAACGTTTAGATGCTGGTGCTCCGTTAAGAGGTTCACCTGGGGTGTGTAGATAAATATCAGGTAATTATGAAAATGCTATTTTAAATGACTTCTATAATTAAAAACATTAAACAGTGTTACGCCCCAAGGCTGTCTACTGCTCTCAATATAGCACTCATCGTGAAAGCTGGAACCTCCGCTGGAAGTGCAGGCCAGGGTTGGAAGAGGACAGCCGCAATGAGCCAATGGAAAAACTGAACATCTCAATCCCATAGTGAAACAGGCATGTCATTTCTATGGCAACGTCTTGTTGATGTTATGTTTATGAATCAGCCCAAGCCTACGTTTTATCCCTGTACCCCTCCCTCGTGTCTGCTTGACGAGAAAAAGAAACCTTTTTAATCAGTAGCAACAGGGCCTGACCCAGATTGCCCGGAGACGGCTGTTGACAGTAGTTTACTGGGCCACTGGCAAATGGTGACAAATAAACAGGCTATGACCACCAAACCTTGTTTTCCTAAGTGTGATTCACCCCACTCTCCATTAAGCACAGGGAAGAGATATGATGCTTCCCAAATTGCCACAATAAAATCACAATCTTCACATTACACAGGAGGGACAGCCTCAGACAGCCCCATGAGACCATCCTGCAGATCGGTCTGGCCTCGATGCCGTTGAAGAACGTTGATCGAACCAATCAGCGCTCGGGGGAGGGAGTTTCAGTTCATGATGAACATGAGCACCGGGCGATTAAAAAATAAATAAAAGTAACTAAATACACTGGCTTGAAGACAATCTCATTGGCTTGAGTTTTCTGAACGTGAAGACTGTGGCCATATTTGGAAATAAATGACTGCCCGGCCAAGGCCAGACTGAAATGCAAAACTGAATATCAGGATGGTCTCACGAGGGCAAGTTTCGAGGCAGTGGACCAATAGGGATTTTGGCCGCTGCGGGTGGGGGTTGGTCTCTGCAGCTGAAGATGGTGAGGCAGGACAGACACCAGGACGGAAATGACCAGAAGCTGCAACATATAAGTCTTGACATGGTCGGGTGAAAGGGTAATCATGGTGACTGGCTAGTTTTCCTGTACCGAGGACCTTCTCGTCCCCAATTGTTTCCACAGTTAGGTGATGCGCAAAAGAAGACGATTGAGGAAAGCAATTGACTGGTTCCAGCATTGCTATTGATTTACTTAACATAAAATATACTAGGCCATTTTGACGCTAAATTAAGATTGGTGCAGTGTTTAAGGGATTGGGCTGGTGAAGTGATAATGTATGGTCACAGAACCTGCTCTTAAAACACACCATGTTATTACCTGGTCCAATTTTGCTTATGCTGCATTCAAAACAAGTGAAAAAGTGGTCACTCTCAGGAGGAAAACATGTCATATTGTGTGTGGTACAACACCATCTTTTGTTCGGAGAGTTATAAAGTCATAGCTGAAGTTCCCACTTAAACACCTTTGGGTCACAATCACTGTATGAATAATCACCTTATAAACCAATCAACTGAAAATTAGGTATGTTAGCAACAAACCACAGTATAGCCTTACAAGGCTGTTACTACGGAGTCTGACTGTATTTCGATTGTAGAACGGTGTTCATGTACAGAACAGGACTCATGGTTCCTGCGTAAATATGATAAAAGAACATTGTAAAGGGCTTCCGCTGATGATCATTAACATATGTGAACCACTTTCCTCTGCATTGCATCAGCTTGCTTTCCATACAAATGACTCTACACCTCTACATTTGCTATGGGAAGTACTTCAGGGGTGGCTTAACAGCTGACTAGCTATGGAGAAAACTATTGACCAGTCAGAAGATAAACCTCATGCCTCCCCCATCTTCCAGGACCAATCAGAGCCTCAACACAATGCAGCCCAGTGAGAGCCTGGCCAAGGACCCCCCTCCTCCTGTCACGGAGGGGAGGCGGGGCGGTCCGATATGCTGCAATTTACTTTATTGATTAGGAGAAGCCGCCTCAGTTGATGAGCCTTTAGCGCAACGTTGTTTAAGTTCATGTTGTTGGTGTTGCTAGGCAAACTCGGCACGCAGCTTAAAGCAGGGATGGATAGACCCATTTAGCATCTAGCCCTTCAAGATGACATTAACATGCGCAGAGTTTAAGTAGCTTATGTAAACGTGGCCCAGTGCAGAGCCTGAAGTGGGGAGCATTTCAGCAGGAGCAGTGGTAAGTCTCTTGAGGATCACAGAGACCTCGGCCACTGCAACTCGCCCATTACCATAACGTTTTACTCGCAAAGCCCAACATGTACGCACAGGTTGGCCGTTTGCCTTAAAATATAAACTTTTAAATTAACTTTGGCCTGTAAAGAATAAAAAAAAAGTGTGGGTGGGAGCTATTACTGAGGTGTGAAAATATTTACTCCTTGACATAATATTCAATAACAGTTTTTCCAGCCAATATTTTGCAAGCCAGGCATGGTCAATTCACATGGGATACTTCTACTTGCAGGTGCACTTAACCAACGTTTGAACTAAACTCTTTTTATTTTCATTTCCCTACCGTCTGACCTGTTGTAGTGTGTACGACATGCCTGTCAAGGTGTTCGTGACACACAACACTAGACAGCTTAGCGCAGGGGCCCGCAAAGCTTTTCATATTCGGAAACCACGACCAGTCCAAGACAATAATTAGTCTATCGTTCACTTGTTGCTCCGCTCATTAGCCAGCATGTCTCAATTTAGAAGCACTTTTCCCCACAAAAGGGAAGTATATTTATTGTTCCATCATTCTTGGCCATTAGCGGTACGCAATTAATAAACCAATTACGCATTTTCAAGTGGCGTGCTCTCTTTACCAACCTTACAGCTCTCCAGCACTGACGTTTAGCTCGTACAATTAGAATCATCAAGTTCATCCAACTTCATGTGGGTTAAAAAGACATGCCCCCAACCACACCTTTTAAACGTGGCACCATATGGACCAAATAATGAATAAATCAGTGTGATCCTTGCAGTGGCCCCCCCCCCTTACTAATTTACTAGCCAGCCTCTCTGTGCGGTTTAAACCGGATCTATAAAAGCTTCCAAAGCTATGACAGGCAGCTGGGTGGGGTCTCTGCTGTACATCAATCCTCAGAGGGCGTGTCCTGCACAGTATATCTTTTCGGCCCAGGGCCCTGTGGGAATAGCCAAAATTAGCAGTGCCAGAGACACAGAAAGGTCACAGAGCAAAGGCACACTGAGATTCTGATGACGCTTAAGTCTGCAGCCATACTCGTTTCCATTAGGTTCAAACCAGACGCTCACGCCTAGATATGACGAAGCGACAGTCGAAAAACAAGATGATCCAGTGAAGCCTGTGTTTCACCCCCTGGCACAGCCTTTTTTTAAATAGGCTATTCCAACGTCTTGTGGAAATATTTCCAGATGATTGCATTTATGTGGTTTTGGGCAAGGACATTAATACCCCGTGGAGTCCAAAAGTCAAAACTAGCACAGATTGTGAATCACATTTTTTTTCAAAAAAAAAAAAAAAAACGAATCCGGATATGTTTACTCAAGACCAAAACACAATGCGAAGAACCCTTAAAAGGCGCAGACTTGGCTCCAATGGTTTTTTTTTGTTCTCATTGTTTAAAAATGAGCAGGAAGGCCCGTCTGGCGTAGTGTACACAGTGAGCGGGGCTGACGCGGGCTGTTGGCCAGCGCCTGGCTGTACATTCCCTCTCCGTCTGTTTCTGAGGGCGGTGGTGGCTGCGGCGGCGCTGTTTTTCCACACAGCAGTGTGGTATGCGCGGCCGTACACTTGCGGGGGCCACGCAGCGTGGCTGGCCGGACGGTTGGCATTCCTGCTCTACTCTGTAATTATGGCTCTGCTCCAGGGCCCTCTGGAGCGCTGGGTTACTCACCGCCACATTCTAGCAGGGCGGTCCCACCCTGTCTGTCGGTGTAATACACAGATTACCTGGGCGTTTAGCCTGGCCTCTAAATTTCAACAGTGACAGATCACAGGGGAGGAAATATGCGTTCACACCAGTAGTGTAACACCATAATTGGAACAGAGGAATAGAATTAAAAAGCATTACATCATTAATATTCCTGGAAGGTGATGATAGTCTTTGTATCTCACTCTGGACTTTTTTTTGCACCCGATGGTGTGCAAATCATCATCGTCATCCTCCTACTCAAATATGAAATGACAATATATTTAACCACCGCCATAAGGCACTACTTTTAAATGTGTTATCTCAGGTTGCGGGTGAGTAACAGCCCGAATGCAGAAATGACAGCGTGCGAAAACACAGTGATACATTTCACACGTAGTGTTTTCACATTCATAGAGCATGGTGTGTGTGTGTGTGTGTGTGTCCCTCTCTTTCATGGGTATCGCCTGATGGGGTCAGATTTCGGCTGTCACCATTGGGGAGTTCTTAAATCCTTCAGAATTACCTCACCCAATACCCCCTTCAGCATTGGTTATTAACTGCCGAGACAGGTGTACACACAATAACATATTGCACAGCATTATGAATCAATGCTTCAAGAACAGATCAACGGTAGTTCAATTTAAAACATTTTTCTCAGCATTAGACAAATTACGATCTGGCCGACGCGGACGACGGATACAACCCCAATGTTTCATTAGTGTGCAAAATGCAAACACATCTCTCAAAGACGGGGACAATCTCCTCCATTCATCTGGTGGCGAGCACATGACGCGCGGGCGGCAGCAAGAGGATTAGAACGATCAGCTGAGCGGACTCAAGACCGCATTGTTGCTTGCCGCTCACCACTCGCTTCTTCCCTTCCCCAATTGTCCGTCCCGTCCCCCCGTCCCCCCGTCCCCCCCTGCTGCTTATCGGAGAGGACGCAGCCAGCCCGAACCTCTCCCCCTGTGTGTGTGCGTGTGCGTGCGTGCGTGCGTGCGTGCGTGTGTGCGTGCCTGCCTCACTTCGATCATGAGCTGTACACTTCCCTCCCGACTGTACAGCATCATCCCCACTCGCTGGGCTAGCATCATATCAAGAATACATTTTTCTGCCATTTGTTTATTTTCCAAATGTCCAAAATTAGTTTTCTTATGAAATGCGTTGTGGACGTGTCAATTTCAGTAAAACGGAAGTACGCTAAACATACGGAAAGCCCGAGAATTAAGAAAATCAGTACTGAGAGAGATAAGCAGGGCACACTGCTGCCTTTGTTCACAGGACACATCTGCACTGTTTGACAAAAACGTTAGGCCGTAAACGGCTGCTGTGTAAACACGCGAAACAGGGTGTGCATCTGCCCCACTTCTTTGCAAATATGCTAAGGGTGAAGCTGTGCTTGGCTGATAACGAATAGCGCTTATGCATACACATCTATTTATTCATCCGAACAGCTGTGGCGGTTCAAACAACACCTGGACTTGTTGCCCATCAATGGGAGAAAAATACGGTTCTGGGAATTAATCCCCACCATCCAAACACAGCTCTTTAAATACAGGCCTAGCGTAGGATGAAAAAAAATAGAGATCACGTACAGCAAAAAAGAGAAATCTCCAAAGGGCCACAGAGTTCTTTCCTACCTGCAATGGAAACGGTCTGAATGGCACCTATTAAACCGTAGAAAGCCACCTCAGCATCAATAGGCCAAGGGGATATTTAACCTCTCACTACCTTGCCTGCACTCGCCAGCAGGGTTCATTGCGGCTGTAATGAGGATTAACAGAGGGCCGCAATCTGCTAACATTGCAGTTACACTTTTTTTGGGACGTAAGCGGCTAGGGAACATTTGGATTGGTTATGAACACATTTGTGTCAAGCAACACAGCAGCAAAGACAGTTTCCCAATGAGAAATGAATAGGTCGATAATGTGTGCTTATGAGGTAATTGATTGTATCGATCGATCGGGCACAGATTTTTGTCTCACTCACCAATATAGAGCGATGAGTCCTTCTTCTTCACATGGTCGTCGATGTAGGAGACCCCAAGAGGCTGTACAGGAGTCGCTCCTATTCCCAGCAGGACCTGAGCCCCAATCAGCAGCAGATACATCATGTTGGTGTTGGTCTTGTTGGCACACAGTTTATCCTCCACCTGCTGGGCCTCCTGGCGGGTCGTGTTCAGGCAAACGTCCCGCCCAGTGTCGCTGCTCAACGATTCCACAATCTCATACTGGTGAGTCAGAAACTCCGGCAGCGCGGAGAGAAGTGCGCCAAGCGCCATGACAATACCGCCGCAGCCGATCAGCCGAGGACGGTGGGCTTTGGCGCCGAAGTAGCTAACGAACAGGATGAGGGCCAGGTTACCGATCTCGAAGCTGCTGGCAATCACCCCGACGTCGGCACTCTGGAGGTTGAAGCGGCGCTCCAGTGTGGTCAGAACACTCACCTGAGAGAGAGGAGTTGAAACATGAATGGTGTGAAGTCTAAAGTATTATGTAATCCCAACATCATGACTGAAGAGAGAGAGGAGAGAGGCTCGGCGTGGCTTTTAGTCTAGGTGTTTTTTTTTACTTTAACTAGAAATGTATTTGTGTTTAATCCGGCTATTGTCGACCCTGGGGCTGTTTAAAACGGATGTTCTTTGGTCACGTAGAACCAGGTTATATTTGTTTTGCGCCTTTCTACTGCTTACAAAGCCCCATTTTATGAAAAGTCGTACTTTCCAGTGCAAAAATACTTCTAGAATTAGAAGGTTGGAAGGTTTTACAATAGGGCCATTGCTTATTTGCCTGCTATTCTATAGCTTTCAAATTCAAAACAAGCGTTTGTGTAAGTTAAAATATAAGTAAGTAATAAGAAATTCTGAATAAAGATTGAAAGTGAATTTCTTTGTCTCAGTGTGGATGTTGTAATAATATGTGGACACTATAGAGGTTCAAACCGGTTCAATGAGAACCCACCTGGCTTTTCAATACCAAATTGTACTGATTTGACTTCAACGCAGGCTTTTGCACATAAAGCTTCATTATGTCTTGGGGTTTGGAATTCAAATTTGTCCTGGTTAATTCATTGGGACGAAGGCGCATAAAAAAAAGTACAAAGTATGTTTCAATTGGGATTCTTAAACATTTTCCTTTAACAACATCTCGCACATTTAGTGTGGTAAAAAAAACTAAACTAAACAGTTTTCCAACATCTGTAATTCCCAAACAAATTGGTTGTTAAGCATCACTGATATGGAGCCATAGTTTGTAAAACACAATAAATAGAAGAGTAGAATAGTGAGGCCGTGGGGGAGACAGTGAGAGGCCTAGGCAGAAATAAATAAAAATTTGCAACTTAAGAGAAGTGTACAGGGCATGTAGTGCACTGTGGTCAGACCCAAAGGCCGATAGGCCTGGAAACCTGTGGAATCTGTAGCTCGAGGACTAAGCAGATTCACGCTGGCTGATGCATTTTACAAACAGCAGAAGGACAGGCTCTCATCTGATCCAATCCAGTTACCACAGGTCTCAGCGAGAGGTGTGGCCAGCACCGTATGCTATAAACCCGAGCAGCCAGGGGATAAGCCCTTGTTTTGAGGTTTAGCGTGTTCATTAACATTACAACAGAACATGGCTTTCCTTAAATCCCTAGTGTCATAATTTGTGAAAATTTGTTGATAGACATTTCAGAAAAGGTCCCGCCTACAGGTGCCAATATGTCTTCTACCATACGCAGCTAAGGGGTCTTCATGGCACTCGTGTTTAGAGCCCCTGACCACCAAGAGAGCCACACTTTAAGTCCAATCATCCAATCATGGATGCTTTACAACAATAGCTCAGCCTAGGTCACTGCTAGGTCATTGACCCGCACTGAGCCAGGGCCTGATATCCAGTGCATGCAAATCCCGCACCATGTAAATAAGGACTGGCGTGTTGAGTAAAGATGCCTTCGCAATGCATCTCAGTAAAGCCTGAGAGGCATTGCGAAGGACAGACGTACTATCTGTCTTCTGGAGTGCTGATTCTCAAGATTCTTCCATGGAGGAATGTTTGAAGCTGAGTAATAGATGTGTTCCACTCCATATATGGCCGTTTCGATCTATTCATTGGGCCTGGGAACTAAGTTTACAGAACAAACAATAAACTGGTAGATAACTGCAGAATGGTTTCTTCTTCTGTATGGATCCTTATCTGATTAAAGATAGTCTATATGTCTACTGGTTATGGCACTTCAATACTTTACTTCAGTGCGTATTCAGAGCAACTAAAAATGCATACTAAAAAAATAAACGTTTTTTTATTACCACTGTCCCCATTATTGGGGACAGCTAATGTTACATTGGTGAGATAAGGTACAGACCCTACCGACCAAAATTGTAGTAGTAGCATTTGGCTGGTAAGCTATAGCACATTACTGGCTAGCTATAAATAATAACAATATATATATTTTTAAACCCAGTATAAACACATTGTTTGGGAATCGGTTGACCTTGAGGAACCCGTCTGTCATGTTTATAACTCAGCACATTTCCAGTGGCCTCACTGAATATTAAAAACAGTCCCAAGTGTGTAGGTCTTACACAAACATACAGCGTCACGTAATTGTATGTGGACCATATTGTGATGAACACTTATGTACCACATAGGCCTATATCCACATACGACAGGGCATTGGTAAAGACTAGAAGACGTAAGTAAAAGACATAAGGAAAAGACACAGCCGGCGACACGAGCCTGTCATCATAGGGGCTTCATTGCTGACTCGGTGGCGGCATATTATCCACGGTGTAGTAAACAAGCTAGCTACTGTACTGCACTGTGTCAAGCGCGGGGCGAGTCAAAGTTACACATCATATAGTTTACCATTATTGCTAACATATGATAAATGGGCGTGTAGGAAGTCTACACGAGGCACCGAAAGCTGGTGCGTGTGTGTGTGTAACTTACCAGGTATGCTCCGACGGTGCCCTGTGCCAACATAAGGGCGCATTCCGAAATCAAAAATATCTTGATATTTGAGAAACATGATTTTTTTTTCCGGGGGCCGTCTCGTTGAACAATGTCCCCGCCGCTCATATCAGAGTCCCGGTGTTTCTTCACCTGCATCCTTCACGACCAGCTACTTTACAGCATTGCAAAAAGGGATATAGGACAGAAGACGACCGGCTGGATACGCATAAAAGACACCGGCTCTGCTTCCACGAAAGACTACTACGTTGTTCGGTGTCCTTGTCGCACTGTAGCAATTCTCTCGTTCACACTCATGTCTCTCTACACAACATCAACTATGTGTGCTTTAACAACACGTTGAACTCGAAAGGGCAGTCCTTCCGTTGCACCTTATGCATTGCCTCCTCCTCAACGACGCGCGATATTGTCCTGTGAACTCCCTAAAGGCACAAGTGAACGAAGAACGGCCGAATTGTAGCTGGGATCTCACCGACCATCTCCTCAGCCGGGTCTGGGTTTACATGCATGTAAGTTAACCGAACATAAGCGCCACGTTGCCATCGCTCCGGAGCGCCATGGTTCCTGGTTGTAAACGCACTGTGCTGCTTGTAACGAATCAACTGCGTAAGTCAGCTCACTCTGCTTTTAATTCAAACGCTCTGTCTGATGGGAGCCCTGGTGGCGGCGCGTGGCACGTCACAGTCTGCTCCACTTGGGTGGGTGGGTGGGTATCTATCTATCTATCTATCTATCTATCTATCTATCTATCTATCTATCTATCTATCTATCTATCTATCTATCTATCTATGTAGGCGTGATTTGAAGGGGGACCAAGAGCTACAATAACGACCACTGACTGTACAGTACTTGAGTACTGGACATATGGAATTCCCGAATGAAATATAAACAAAAACAATATAATTCTCACGTTTTGAAGTACGATTCAAGTACAAGTACTCCAATTTGTGTCTAGAACTGGGTCTAGAACTTATGGATGATTATCAAATATTTTTTATTATGATGAATGAACCTTACAATGACACACACACACACACACACACACACACACACACACACACACACACACACACACACACACACACACACACACACACACACACACACTTGCTCTCAGATAGTTTGTCTGATCAGACACTTCAAGTCACATAAATCGTCAAAACTCATGTAACCCATTGGCATACAACACAAAATGGATCCAATATAGTTAATAATAAATAATAGCTCTTGTTGTGTTGTATGAAGTATGTTCATTTCTGGTGATGAAAGTGTGTGCCTGTCTGAATATATCATAGACTCAATTTCCAATGCAACTTTTTTCATCGGAAATTGAGTCAGGTTGTAAAACCATACCAAGTATTGTTCCCCTCTTTGAATTGGCTGCTATTTATAGTATTATAAGAAAGGGTGGTTTATAGAATGGAGGCCCTGCCCTTCAGCTGGGAGTCATTTGGAAACTTACAGTAGGAGCAGGAAAAACTGGAAAGAGTGAGAAACCGGAAAGCCGAACAATGTCTAATCTATCACTTCACAACGTTTAACCCTAACCATAATCCTGACTTTAAAAGAGTTTCCAACAACTGGTTTAAATTAACCAGCGAAGTTGCTTAAAGGTTTTTTGTTTGTTTTTTAAATAGGCCCATACAATTGAGAACAGCTGTAGAACAATTGCTTTTACCACAACCCTCATATGTTCATATGTCAGTGTCCTTTTAAAGTGGATGCAATCGATCTTAAGGTTTGTTGTAGATAGAAACAACCAACGTTTATGGCTGTTCAAAGTATTTATACATCACTGTTTCAATGAGCATTAAAGTACATTTTTGACTGCAATGACACAAGTGATTAACACTTTATACACCGAGGAGACAACCCATGAAGAGGGCAAGATTGGGAAAATAGAAGTTCAGAAGAACTAAAGGAGACCAATGAACAGAGCCAGGTTTAGGAATATGTGTAAGTAAAGCTGTAACCCTCCCATGACCTTCACATTAAGTGTTAATGATGATGAGGCTTCATTAGTAGTTGATCATGGACTTAACAAAATACAAAAACAGACTAGACTAAACTAGAATATTCAATATTTAATTTGATAGATATTAACATATTTAAAGCTATTTTGGCAATGTACTGTAAGTATGTATTGCCACCATCACTGTGTGTCTGTAGGCCTGCGTCAGTCAAGTCAAGTCAAGTTTATTGTCACATCATAGTTTATTGTGTAGTATAAGCAATGAGTGAAAATCGTGTGTGCAATACCCAACAACAGACAGCAGTTATATATACAGTACACATAATCATATAATCAATAAGTATTGTGTTAGTACTTTATTGACAGAACAGTTCAAATGTCCAGCTGTTTTAGTGAAAACAATAATTAGTTACTGAGAAAACCTGTGCGTGCCCATTGCACACATAGTGACCAGGTGCAAATTACAGTTCAGTCTGACCTGCACTTCAAAAGTTCAGACTGAACTTAATTCTGAGGAATGTCATCTTTTTATTTCATTTTCATCACAATTGACAGTTCACATTTCACACAAGACAAGCAAATGAAAGAGTCATCTTTTCCATCTATTACATGTTACGTATGTGCTGACCCTTCCACCATGTCTAAACCTGTCACATATTTGTTGCACCTGCACCAGTAGAGAAAACTGAGTTATAGGCCGTTTCTTTAAAAAATTTCTGCACACCTGATTTTTGTTCTTTTGGCGGATGTGTTCAGCGTATCTGGTGCCAGGCGCTAGGTCTCTAAGGGTGTTACTTATCTGGCCTGGAATTTCTTTTTTTTGAGGGGGGGGGGGGGGGGGGGTGGGGACAGTGTTAACGTTTCACACGCCACAAGCAAGGGAAAGAGTCAGACTCGTACACATTTGCCTACTATACAAATATCCATTACATGCCACTTACATTCCCTTATAGGGTGTGACCGATAGGGACATAGTGGTGCCTGGGACACATCTTGCTCCCAGGACAACAGTTCAGTTCTTCTGGGTCAATTTAATATTGAATGAAGCTAAATGGCATCTCCACTCTTGGCAAGAGTTGCTTAAAATGTCAAGAAGCACTTATTGAGATTGTGTTGCTGTCTAAAAAGATTGTGCTGGCCCCCCGTCCATGTCTAAACCTACTGTATCACTTATTAGTCGCACCTGCATCACTAGAGAAAGCTGAAAAATAGTAGCGTAACATTCTGTATTCAATTCAAAGTGGTTCCAAAGAATAGGGAACTAAGGGAATCGTATTTCCCCTTTTTGCACATGAAATTGGACCACAGTAAAACACCCCACCTAGAGTGGGGTGTTTTACTGTGGTTTACTGTGGTTTACTGAGACGTCCCTTTAGACGTCTCAGGTCCCGTGTTCCCTAGCACACAGGAGAAGGTTGCCTTCAGGGCTTCAGGCCAGAGAGCCATCTCCCAGAAAGGCTTTAATGAAGTCAGGTGATGTAGTATAGGCTAAACAGTACATGAAGGAGGAAGTTGTGGTGGATGATGGGTCAAACCCTTTGACCCTGACGAACTTGTGACTTGTGTCAACTTTTTTTTTTACAGTTATTTTCAGTTTTGAGTTGCAGTTTGGAAGGGTTTAGGCAACCATAACTACTTGGTTAGGTTTAGTCTTTCTGGCAGAATAAAGTTATACCACTTTTAAGCTTTTTGACGTGTAAATGCAATCAATAAGGTAGAGGGCAGCCGAAAAAGATTTTGTAAAGACTACTCAAATTATTAATCTGGTGGTCGTGGCCCTACAGGAATGTGATGCAATTAGCAGGTGGCCTAGGGCAGAGGTTCTCAAACTGGGTTCCGTGGACCGCCAGGGGTCTGTGAGCCATAGCCAGGGGGTCTGCAAAATTATTTGTAAAATTTAGAAATAAAAAATAATATAATTTTATATAATAATTGCATATCTAAATGCATATCTTGCGCCAATAGGCCTATGTCACACTTCCTGCAAGTCTTGTGTGAGGCTGATAAGGAGGGATGAAGGTCCCTCGTTTCATGTTCTCAGGGGTAGCACGTATGTCTGAAGTTTGCACTTTGACAAGGAGAGCATATACGTCTCGAAAAGTGGGCAGAATAGGCTAATAATGTCGGGTATGTGTATGATTAAAATAACTGGTCCTGACCCCCACACACACTCCATCTCTCATCCAAATAGAGCCACATAATGTCGGGTAAGTGTGTGATTAATAGCACTGGTCCTGACCCCCAAACACACTCCATCTCTCATCCGAATAGAGCCATATACGATATATATCGGTATTTTATACGAATTTGGATGTATGATGTCTCAAGCACTTTTATTTTAAGACAACTCATATTCACAAGAATAACAGGCATTCCCTTTTAGAAAATATACAGCTGCACACTACATATTAACATGTAAATGAAAAGGTACATTGAAATAATCCAAATCCATCCAAATCCTGCACAAAATCGCCTTTGTTATATGGCGATATATCCAGATAGAGCCACAAGACACAATGTTGGGGAATTGTATGATTTGGATTTAGACTTCTTCACTGTAGAGTGTTCATTCACTAGTTGAACCACATCGTCTTGACCGACTTTTGGAAGGTTATGCAGCGATGTTGTCCAGCGATAACTGTCCGCAATGGTGAATGTCAAGGTGGATGCATTAACCGGAACTTGGGATACACTGCTTCAGCGATTTTTAACGGGTACTTCCGGCTTTCAACTGTGCCGTGATATAGGCCTATAAACAAGTATATAGTGTTCATTACTCCCACCCATGTTTGCTTTGGGCCAATAGAAACTCTGATGTGATTGTGACACATCACGTCAATCATGACTCATTCACTTCACTCACAACGAACAGTTTCTGCTGCTGCGTAGCTCTGCTTTTTAGCCATCCCACTAGCTTGCGAGCTAAATACGGATCAATATTTCAGTCAGTCCGGTCAGTCCACATCGTCAAGTCACGCTAAGCCCAAGCGCGCTAATTTGAGAAAAATCTGCGACAATTATGTAGAGATGGGTT
Organism: Muraenolepis orangiensis; assembly: GCA_027704905.1. NCBI lineage: Eukaryota > Metazoa > Chordata > Actinopteri > Gadiformes > Muraenolepididae > Muraenolepis > Muraenolepis orangiensis. The sequence continues at coordinate 4,724,905 of CM051010.1, read as the reverse complement.
TTTTTATAACAGCGACGGGAGAAAGAAGTGTGTCTTCAGGTGCAAACAAAGCCATGAAGCCAACATCTGAATACAAAGCACCGGAATATAATTATATTTAATATAAGGACAAATCTTAAGAATGTTTCTGTCTAAAGAGCAAGGTATACATCCGCAAAAAAAAATGTCTGGGTTACTGTTGTTACTGTTCAAAGTCATAGGACTATGTCTTGTTACTGTTATTGTCATAGGGCTGTGTCTTGTTACTGTTGTTACTGTTCATCTTGTTACTGTTCATAGTCATAAGACTATGTCTTGTTACTGTTGTTACTGTTCATCTTGTTAGTGTGCATAGTCATAGGACTAGATTCATAGTCATAGGAGTGTCTATTTACTGTTCATCTTGTGACAGTTCATAGACATAGGAATATGTCTTGTGACTGTTCATCTTGTTAACATTCATAGTCATAGGGTTATGTCTTGTTACTCTTCATCTTGTGACTGTTCATAGTCATAGGACTGTGTCTTGTTACTGTTGTTTATGTTAATCGTGTTACTGTTTATATTCATAGGACTATGTCTTGTTACTGTTGTAACTGTTTAACTCGTTACTGTTCATAGTCATAGGACTATGTCTTGTTACTGTTCATCTGGTTTCAGTTCATAGTCATAGGACTATCTTTATACTGTTCATTGTGTTACAGTTCATAGTCATAGGACTGTCTTTATACTGTTCATCGTGTTACAGTTCATAGTCATAGGACTATGTCTTGTTATTGCTGTTCATCTTGTAACTGTTTATAGTCATAGGACTATTATATAAGTTTATAATATATATATAAATAAACAATATATATATATATATAAAGTAAATAAGTGGCATTAACATGATTCAAATTGAAATGTGTTTCTGTTACTATGAAACACTATGAAAAGGTAGTAGGCGTATGTTTAATTGCGGTTACGATTTTGAGTTTTTTTCTTTTCTCTGTAAGGCCCTACAGGAAGTTATGCAATCCCTCAGATCATCAGAAGATACAAACAAAAACATTAGACAAAGGCTATGTACCAACCCACCATTCGAACCCACCTAGAATGATGACTAAAATGGACTAAAATGAAAAAATGGGTCATCTTGGGGCATGTACTGTATACAACAGTATATATAGAGGTGGTGGGACAAACTACCTATTCTGTCGTTTATGTTGAAAGACGGCTGCTTTATCCAGTGGCACACGTGGACTACATATTGAGAGATGGCTCGAAGGCATTCGAAAGGTTAATCCAACCAGTAAGATTAGGCACTGAGTAGACGAAAGACAAACACAAAGCTACTTTAACCAGAAAGACAAGTCAGATTGCTTACGAAAAGGAAATATTTGATAGAGGGGGAACAGCGAAACCTGCCCTGTCATACACCTGCAGTGATTTGCCTGAATGCACACTTTCACAGACAACATATTTGTACTTCACGTATAATGTAACCAGTTCATGTGATCATATACAATTCAGGTAGCGAATGGTAATATTACATTTCCTTTTTTAAATAATTGGACTAACTAGGAATGTGTTCTGAGAAATGTTCAAATATGGAGTTTAGAAAGAAATCAGCAAGACATGGGCGGCAGTATAGCTCAGGAGGTAGAGCGGTAATTTGAATGATTATTAATATTATTATTATTCTCTTACCAAATGCCCTATTTGTGGAACAGTCTGCCACCTGTAATCAGGGAAGCAGACCTACCTTCGTCGTTGTACTGGCTCCTAGGAGTGCCCCTGAGCTCTCATTAGAGCTAAATCTACCCGTTAGCCTGCACTAGCCTACGCCCTGCTGCTGATAGGTACTAGACTAGAGCTTATCTACATGTTCCTTGTCCACCCTACCCCATCTAAGATTGCATTCTGCTCCGGTTTTCTAGTGTGCCGCTGTGATCATGACTGGATGCCCCCTCTGAAGCATACTTGCTTACCAGCCAGCACCATCTGCAATAATTATCTCCTACTTTATCTAAATCTGGAGGTTTGAATCCTCTTCATTGGTCCATCCTATAAGGAGCAGTGGGCAGCTATTTCATATACAGCTCCCAGGGGTAACAGTGTAGAGGTCTGGTGCCTTGCTCAAGGGCACCTCGGCAGTGCCCAGGTGTTTCGGGGACTTGAACCGGCGGCCAAGCCAAGTCCCAACAGACTGAGCTATCCTGCTACCCACAATATTATTATACTATATTATACTATTATACTATGTAAATTACTTTTTTGTGTTTGTGACTTATGGCACACATTGCGCTTCAAAACCATCACTGGAAGGAGGGATCCCCACTCAGCATTCCTTCTCAAGATTGCTTCCTACATCATTAAGGGAGTTTTTTCTTGCCCTTTGGGGGGCTAGGGTTTGGCGGGATGTGGTAAATATGTGGCCTGTGAAGCCCTTTGAAACTGTAAATGTAATTAAGGGCTACACAAATAGAACTTGACTTGACTTGACTTGGTTCTGCACTGTACTTAGTAAGTTAGTTCTAACATTTAGTTCTAAAGTAAGTAAAGTAAGTACGTTAGTTCTAACTTACTTACTTAGTTAGTTCATCTAACATGATTCTCTTTCGACATAACACAACTTTTCTCTTTCCCGTTCTTAAACTCTTGTCTTGTTGTTTTCCTTTGGAAAGTCCCCTTTAAGATAATTATTTAGTTTTAGTGTCTGTTTAAGGTACTCAGCAACTAAAAAGAAACCCACGTTATTAAACTCGAAGAGAACACACATGTTATGGAGTGGATATCGAAGTTCACATCTCAACATGTGTGCATCTACTGTGCAATTGAACATTGCACTTCAAGTAGAAGTTCCTCGGGGTGTTCCTCGGGGTGTTCCTTGAGGGAGAGGTGTTAAACCGGCACACTGTAAAGCTTCCATACTGAACATTCTTTGTTGCCTTGGAAATGTCATAACCTCCTCAGCACATATCGACTGTATTCACAGTTGCTCAACACGTAGGTGCATGTTCTCGCATGCGTGTGCTGTTTCTAACCATTTCCTCCATAGGCCTGCTTAGACCTTAGACCCTTTTTTTTGGTGCATTTTCATTGAGCAGTTGGTATATTTTTTTATTTGTGCATTTATTGTTTTCCACATTCACAAGCTATCTTCTTTGTGCTGATCTCAACATCGGGCAGCAAGTGAGACTGTTGTGCACTCTTGCTTGCCCCGGCGATGATTCAGCCGGGCCCACGAGAATCCACACTGGAAATGATACTGTGTGAAATTCTCAGGACTCTTCGGGGAAGCATTACAGACCACTCACCATATTTAATCCATCAAATATGAATGGAGCGCTTCGCCGGATATACACCCTGCCTTTCCTCAAGTCAAATGCTAAGCAAACAATCAAAGCAACACATTGCACTGTAAATCTAACATAGACTACATAAATACATGCAATGCATGAATGGGTTGTGATCGTGTGTGACCTCAAACAGGATGAGGCAGTTTACTTTTGCGTTTGCATGCTTTCATGTTGCCGGGGGAAAAAAGGTATATAATCCTTACGTAGGACATTTGTCGAACTTATTTTGCTTATTTTGACAATGCTACCTAAATTAGGATTTGAAACTAAAAATGTCACGTGATCAAGGCTTCTGAAAGTGAGACCCAAGATGATGATGCTTCTTCTTCTTCTTCTTCTTTTCTTCGGTTTCCTCAGTAATTGGCATATGTTGTTCAGCGCGTGCTCCAGGATTTTCTCCTCATCTTTTAATTTGAATAGCAGTGGGAGGGCTTCCTTCCTGTCGGGGGTAATGACATGTTAATAGTCTCCTATGCTCTCTATAGCAGTCCTTCGCCACAGCTGTCTAATGACTGCATCAGTGTATATGACTGGCTGATGGATGACTTCAGTTTTCTCACCAGCTTGCTTTGAATAATAGTTCCCGAGCAACAACAAGCATCCTTGTTGGAAGCCCTGCCTGGCATGCAGGCAAAGGTCTGACAGCATAGATTATAACTATAGCAGTTATAGCTCCTAAACTACTTTTCCCAGAGAACTACCCGCATAATGGGTAAATAAAAACAAAAACAATCTCAAACCAAACCATTGCTGCACATTGTGTTTTCATCTCCGTTTCTGTCTCTATAGAAGACACTGAATCTGGGGTGTTCTTTATAGTTACTTGCTTAATATTGGAATTTTTTCTTTCAAGCTGTGTACATTTCAATTGGCCAGGCAAAAAAAGGCAGACATATGCATATCATATTCTCAAAACAGCGAGAAGGAAATAAGTATGTCTTATACAAAGAGTGCTTTTCTTAAGTCCTTTCTTAAGTTAAACAATATATTTGCATAAGTACATGCAACGAAAAGCAGCTTCCCATGAAACAGCGTTCAGTCAGAATGTTGCCTACGTGTACGACTTGGTTTTGCATAGCAGGAAATGTCTTCAGCCCAAAATGCAGCCCCTACTTGAAGCATTGTTACGTGTTTGTTGACTCTAGAGGACATACCACGCCTAGAATCTAGATAAAAGTAGATCAGCAAATATTGGCATAGAAATACAAAAACATTTTGGCTACCGAGCATTGTTTTGTATTATGATTTAATCTTTATTTATTCAGGAGGGCTCATTGAGGTTAGGCGCCTCTTGTATGACGCTCTACTTCCCTCTAGTGGCCACAGTTAGTAATGCAACACAAGTGCATTACGGGTTTACGCTACTTCTATGGGTACGGCTTGTCTTTCAATTGTATTCAATGCTTTGCCAACTGTTTTTACGATTTACAATTCATCATATTTCAAATACAACTGGGCGCTAGCCGAAATGTGATAATACCCAATACTCTGGAGACATAGTAGGGCTGCAGGCCTATAATACGGAGCGTTACATTATCTGTGATGAAAGTCGTGATGAGTCGTGTGTCTTTAATAGCGTCACCACAGAGACCAAACTAAACAAACTAAACCAACCAGTTCCAGTGCCCAGTGAGTCAAATTGCTGGCATACTTTTCATAGCTCCGTATTAGAAATGGGTAACAGATTACTTGTGCTGCAGAATTTACTTTTCTTTAGTTGCAGCTCAACATTTAAAACAGAGCAAATAAACTATAGGATGTGTTAGATACAAATGCCTTGAATTCATTATACTTGAAGTCAGTGGCGGCCGGTGACATCCGAAGTAGGAGGGGCGCACTCAATTTGAGTCGCGCATGCGTGACTGGTTTCCTTGTTCGGGCGCAATGAAATGCGCTCCCAGAGATCGTATTCAGGACCCTTGATAGGCTACATTTGCCTATCAAATTTGGTACCTACCTCAAAACCTTGACCCTTGATAGGCTACATTGCCTATCAAATTTGGTACCTACCTCCAAACCAGGTTTGGAGGTAGGTACCAAATTTCTATGAGAGTGACGTCAATGACAAACGAGGGGGGAGAATAGCACGCACAACAATGATTTATATTTGCTATATTAACGTTATTGTGCATTTTAAACACAAACATACATAAAATGAGTAATTATTATTCATTTTAAACATGTTTAGTTTATTTTTAGGGATCAAAAAAATAAAAAATAAAAAAACACAATTATTATAATTTTTATTTTTTATTTTTTTTTCCTCTCTCAACCAGGTGGGGCGGCGCCCCTGCGCCCCTATGGACGAGCCGCCACTGCTTGAAGTATAAATAGCCAACGGATGAACTGACAATGTGTCATTGACATCTGCTGCTCACTACGCTTTACAGATTGAACGTGAGATGGTTATTATACTTCACTAGGCCTATGTCGTTTCTGCCTTATGCAAATCTAGATTTGGTGCTATGTTTGATTAGAAAATCTATATGAGATGTCAAGTTTAACTTGAACTTGAATGTACTTGTTTTAGATTATTGCAGCAGGAGAGTTGGTTCCTAGTATTAAATGGGTGGACAGGGGAATATATGTACAGCCTTGGAATGATCAACCAGGGGCTTTGTTCAATCTGCAGAAGAGGAAGCTCTACTATTTACCGACTTTTAGTAAGACTTGAACTGACCTGATTTCAGTCCAGGTGTTAAAATGTCCCGGTTTTATTCAGTAATTGGCCCAATTATGATACGGCGGGAGTTTTACGGATTGTAAAACTCCACACTGACTTTCTGACACCACTTGTTCTGCAAAACTTGGCACTCGTGTAAAATGCTAATTAACCTTTATCTGCCCTTACTCTCCCTCACACAGTGTCAATTGTGTCAGCCTCTAGGTGAGCTCTTGGTAATAATTGGATCCATTTCCACTGGAGTTTCCTCTTGTAATCGAGGTATATTATATACGGCCTATGATACAGTGTTTAATAGTTTTTTCAGTAATTTTGTTTTCTTTTTACATAATTTATATAAATACACACACATGTATATAAATGTATATACCTACAATACACATATATATATATGTATTGTACTGTTTGTATGAGTGTCTTGAGGATTGCGATGTACTTGTACGATGACAATAAAGGCATTCTGATTCTGATTCTGATACAATTAATGCCACAATCTAAAAGTCATATACAATATAGCCTTAGCACCTCCGAAAGTTATCAGTTTGAACAAATGAGTCCAAGCAAGATCTTCTTTACCGGCTCTGCATTAACTAACACAGTAGATGGCAGAAATGTAAGCAACATCTCATTACAGATCTAAGATCTTCTTGAGCTGACAGAAAAACATTGACACTTATACACACAGTATAGCAAGCCTCTTGAGACCTTTACCCTAAGCGTGGATGACTGGAGCAATTAATGTCGAAACTCTTCAGTTTCCCTTATGTGCTCTCCCAGTGCCACCCTATTCCCTTTGAGGTTAACATACGGAGGAATTAGCATATCTGTGCATGTTAGATATTATAAATAGGTTTGATCTATGCATGACACCACTTTCATGGTCAATGCCACTCTTTCATGACACATGGCTCTCCATGTAAATGCAGCCTTATTTTGCATGCATTCATTTTCTCAATACCCACTCATAAAAATACCCTCTTAAGTACCTTCTTAAACATGAAAACATACTGGAGACAGAATTGGCCTCAATTCCATTTAGACATTCGCAAATCCGTAATATTCCCTTGATATGTATACAATGAGATAAAAAGGAAAAGCACATTGGAGACTTGCTGCCTTTGTTGCCAATTGTGAACAATATATTTTCTCCAGTCATTACGGATGGCATGACAGTATGTCTGAAGCATCTCATTGTTGAACATCAGGAACTTTTCAAAGAGCTTCACCCACAAAATTATCCCTAGACATCCCTTCATGACTCATTATCCCACATCCGTTCGAAAAAAAGGGCCAGCTCTCCATGTTTGGGCAATGAGATTTTAAGCCAAACATACAGTAGGTCAAATATAGCATATATTTGGTTAGAGCATACCACTGGGAATCAATGCCATTTAGTAAGTATTGACTGTGGGCCAAGAAAAGTATGAAACAAGTCTGTTAAAAACAGGCAGGGGTAAGGCTAGGCGTCTTGCCCAAGGATGCCCACAGGCTAGGCTCTGCGGATCAGACCCAGGCTACATTTGAAACATGTGAACCTTTGAATTGGAATTGTCCTGCCATTGGCCGCTCTTTTTAAAATGGAAGATGTGGCATTACAATTCCAATGTGGTAAATTGATCCCAACCCTTATGAAAAAGAGAAACTGAATTTATTATGGCTGCCCCTATTCGATTTATCAGTTGATTTAGTTAATTTGTCCATGTTGAATGAGTTGTGTCTGTGGTCTGCCTTGTTAGCTTACTGAAAAGCAGCAAGCAGGGATTCCGGCCT
>CM051010.1:4674632-4712132 GCA_027704905.1 Muraenolepis orangiensis | reverse complement strand
TCAGGGGGGGGGGGGGACATTACCATTGTATTTTAGACATTGGTTCTCTTTTGTATCAAGCTGCCCAATAATCGTTATGTTTCTACTTACTACAGTCTCAAATGATATTCTATCTCTTAGTAGAAGTAGAGGCGGTGTGTGTATTCAAGATTCAAGCTTCAATATTTTGATTTACCATGTGCAACAAGTACAATGGAACGCTTACTCCCCATTCCCTCCTTCCCGCAGTATGAATTGCTAAAACACAATACTATAAAAGTACTACACTAATAAAAATCACAATAAAATGAACAATAAAGGTACTGATGGATGATATGTGTTGAATTGTGCATAAAGCATATAAAAGCATTTTAAAGTGCCAGTAGTGCAGCAGCATCATGAATACAGTGCAGTACAGTGCAGAACAGTGCAGTAACTGTAATGAGTCCAGGAAGTCCAGCAAAGTATTATAGTGTAATGTAATATGGGCGTCAATGTTATGATAGTGGCAGCACTCCTAGCAGTTCAGTAGGGGCACTGCCTGTGGATAAAAGGCTGTCAGATTGAGTCGTATCCCTTTACGCACAGTATAGCTCCACAGCTGTGCCAAACCCTGGGCTGGAATTGCATTTAATTCATGATCATTGTTCCACTCAAGTTCCACCTGACTCCCAAAGCTCAGCTGCTCAGCTGCTGTCGAGGAAGATCTAACTCACACAGACACACACCATGTCTTTTATCCCTAAATATCATCACATTTCACCATTACTTACACTACTTATTTGGATGGATATATGGTTTGTGACGTCACATAACCAAAGCCAATGAGAAATTGCAACATGATTCATGATTCGCTAGATATCGATGATGAAGTGTTGAAAACAAATGGTGTGCAGGCCTAAGTGTAATTTACATATACAGCTCAAATTGTATACCACACAGACACATCATTACATATCAATGTGTACAATGTGAACACAGATCCTCCATATTCCAGTATACGTTCGATACAAAATGTATATTTAAAAGAAGTACACTGAAGACATGCCTACAGTGGCTTTCAGAAACATGTTCATCTCTGTTGTATTGTACAGACCATTCGGTAGCACTCATTAGGTTGTTAGGGACAGTTGTGTATTCTGCTATGTATGTGTAGGTGTGTGTGTGTGTGTGTGTGTGGGGGAGGGGGGGCATTTCTGCCCATTATAATGAATGACTCTTCTGCACGGCGACACACAAACCAATCAGTATACCCTGCCGTCTTCACTGCTCAGGTCATGAGATCGTAGTTTGTATCGGCAAGTTAATGCGGGAAAATCGCTCACCTTTGTCACCTGCAGGTTTTTAAGTACAATGAAATGCTTACTCCCCATTCCCTCCCGCAGTATGACTTTAAACACATTGAAAACACTTTACTTTAACAATACAATACTGTACACAATAAAAATAACAATAAAGTGACTGATGGATGGTCTGTGCATCATACCATCCATGTTGAATTGTGCAAAAAAAAACAAATTCCAGCAAAAGTATGATAGTGTATGAAAGTGTTATGTAATATGGATGACAATGTTATGATCCACTCCTAGCAGTTCAGTATGCGTACTGCCTGTGGATAAAAGCTGTCCTTGAACCTGGTAGTCCTTGTATGGATGGTGCAGAACCCGGCGACCGGACTGTAGGGGGGAGAAGAGATGGTGCCCAGGGTGGTTGAGGTTGTTTGTACTGGAGATGGCCTTCCTACGACATCTGGTCCTAAAGATCTCCTCAATAATGATTATTTCCGCCGTCCTCACGACCCGCTGGATGGCTTTCTTGTCCTGTGCAGTGGTGGAACAAACTTTGGTGGAACAAACTCCCCACGGAGGTCACGACTGCAGGGTCACTCCCCATCTTCCACCGTAGGCTGAAAACCCCTCTCTTCAGGACACACTTCCCGGATCCTTCCTCGTAGCACTAAGTCAATTAAGTCAGTCAAAAGTAGAGTCCATGTTATAGATTGTTATAGATTGTTCTAGATGTTGTTGCATATTGTTTGCCAACTTATTGTACTTTTTCCCTTACACTTTTGCCTGAATTATTGTACTTCTACCTGAGCGCTGCTAAATTACTGTAATGTAATGTAATATAATGTAATGTAATGTAATGTGATGTAATGTAATGTGTTGCCATACCACACAGTCACGCAGGACGCTCTCACAGATCAAGACATCTAGAGATCAACATATGACTGTATAATGCGCACATGTTCCTGCTGTGGATTATTTATCCATTATAACATGATGTGGTTCAGTGCTCTGGGCTCTCTTGTGCAAGGTGTCGAGGTTGTTTGTAAAGGGATAATATCATACTGATGAATGCATAATCATTGAGGTTTAAAAGGTCACCAGACAACGATTACAGAGAAGATCCGTGCCATAGTGAGTAAAGCCTCATAACATCCATCATAATATTAGATTAATATTGGCACTTCTCTCACCTTCCACAACTCAAACACTAGATATACTGTATATATATATATACCAAATATGTCAAATAATTACAGAGTAAATAACACAACACAAATAAAATTGCTACAGACACACACACACACACACAAAAAAAAAAACATGCACACATACACACACATCACGGTGTCTATGTGTGTGAATAAATTAATATTTGGTAGAACCTTTCTCTATGTCAATTAATTGAATGAAAGAAGCCACTTGAATTGCTCCAAATAGATAATTAATTATCTCAGCTGATTAATTTTGAGGGCGTTAGGGAAACTCAGAGCGTAGCAGCCGATCAGTATCACTCTGATGTGGAGAGGCACACACTGAGCACCAGAGAAAACTGTTCAATTGAGAGAGACAGAGAGAGAGAGAGAGAGAGAGAGAGAGAGAGAGAGAGAGAGAGAGAGAGAGAGAGAGAGAGAGAGAGAGAGAGAGAGAGAGAGAGAGAGAGAGAGAGAGAGAGAGAAAGAAAGAGAAAGACAGAGACAGACAGACAGACAGGCAGAGGGATAGAGAGAGTGAGAGTGAGAGAGTGAGAGTGAGAGAGAGAGAGAGAGAGAGAGAGAGAGAGAGAGAGAGAGAGAGAGAGAGAGAGAGGAGAGAGAGAGAGAGAGAGAGAGAGAGAGAGAGAGAGAGAGAGAGAGAGAAAGAAAGAGAAAGACAGAGACAGACAGACAGACAGGCAGAGGGATAGAGAGAGTGAGAGTGAGAGAGTGAGAGTGAGAGAGAGAGAGAGAGAGAGAGAGAGAGAGAGAGAGAGAGAGAGAGAGAGAGAGAGAGAGAGAGAGAGAGAGAGAGAGAGAGAGAGAGAGAGAGAGAGGCAGAGAGAGAGAGAGAGAGAGGCAGAGAGGCAGAGAGATAGAGAAATGGAAAGAGAGAGTGTGAGAGAGAGAGTGAGAGTGAGAGAGTGAGAGAGTGAGAGAGAGAGAGAGAGAGAGAGAGAGAGAGAGAGAGAGAGAGAGAGAGAGAGAGAGAGGCAGAGAGAGAGAGAGAGAGGCAGAGAGATAGAGAAATGGAAAGAGAGAGTGTGAGAGAGAGCTAGAGAGAGAAAGAAAGAAAGAAAGAGAAAGACAGCCAGGCAGAGAGAGAGATGGACATGGTGCGTGAGAGTAAAAGAGAAAGCAGAGGGGGCTTACAGGATCAACACACTGAAGGTAGCATACTTACCGAGCCACTCTGCAGATTTATTAGATGTCCACTAACGAGAAGGTCAAGGAGCTTGGGGTCTCTGAGTCTTCCTGAGTCTTCATTCAGCCTTAAGCTGAATGAAGACTCAGGAAGACTATTTTAAGAGTTGATTTTTCTCTCTCTAATGAAAGAAGTATGGGTCTGTATTCTAGCATATTTTATTTCTGCATGCTAGAAAATGGTACGTTATTATTTAGAATACTTTTGGAATAGATGGACTGCATTTATGGAGAACAGGTGTATACGTTTTTAACTTAATAGGGAAGGTAAATTCTTGAGTGCAGTAAAATAAAGGCTCATTTTCTTTCTAAATTGCACACAAGTGCAATTGATTAATACTAATTCACAATATGTGCCTTTGGGGATAACAAGTTGTTTAAAAGTGCTGCTTATTATCGATCTACCAGGTTGTGGAGTGGTTGGTGGCTGGTTTAATTAGCCTCACCTAGCCTGAGTTGGACTTATTGGCTGGTGAGGCTGCACACCTGTGGCTCGTTGTTAATCTAGGCTCACAGGTTAAAGCAGCCACCACCCACACACACGCATTCCCATGAACCGGTTCGTAGGATTCCTTACGAAAAAACAGTGCACTTTGTTTCGTAGGAAATCGTACGTACAGCAATCGTGCGCATGTGCGTTAATTTCGTAGGAAATCGCACGAAATCGTACAGCAATCAGTGCGCATGCGCGTCCCACTGCAGCCGGAACACAAAGCAACATGGCCGACTTTCCGCGTATTCTCAGTGGAAAATGCAAAGAAATCATATAGTTTGGCCATTTAAATAAGGTTGATAAATGGGCCATTATTTTCCCCAATCGTCCTTCAGTGAATGTATACGATCTTTAGTTTCATAGTTATTATGAATATTTCCAGACATTTTTGCAGAGCCATCAGTGCGCATGCGCTCACTCCAGCTAGTGCGTTTGCGCAAGCACCTGCAGCAACGCGTTGAAAAAACAGCACTTTGTTTGGCAGGAATCGTACGTTCGTTTACGCCCCTTTCAGTCGGCGAACAGAGCAGCTGAAATCATGTCTAAAATAACACTTATACATGTATTTATGGCTTTTTTTCTCACGATACAAACACATGTTAAGGTTACTCTAAAATACGGTTTGATAAAATTTCGAGTGAGAAATACGTACTTAAGTTTAAAAATATTTGCTCAATGAATGTATACTATCTTTAGTTTGTTAGTTATATCCGTTGCTATGGTGACACATGAAAGTGTGTTTGTGTCGCGCAGCCCCTCCCCCCGTTAACGTTCATTGCATTTAGATGTAATTTAAATGTAAAACATGTTGATTTCACTGATTTCATCCATCCCTAAAAGGCTCAGAGAAAGTACACCTTCAAGTAGCCTTGGCTTGGAGCAAGATGAAAATTAAACTTAGTCGTAGGACAACCATGAATACATAATTGGAAAGGTCTTGATCTAGAGAGTAACATATGTCAGCATGAAAGGTGTGGGGGGTTCCTGCTCCTCAGGGGTGCCCTTTGAACCTGGAACCTGTGCCACCTTTGAAGGCTTACAGTGAAGCCAAAAAACCTGCTACAGACATGGGATCAACAGTTTTGGAAAGATCTTGACCTCTACTACCATAAGCAAGGGGGCGTCCAAACCAATTAGGGGCGTGACTCAGCAGGGTCACAACCTGTAAAAAAACATGATTTCACCCTCTTACAAATAAGAAAGATCAAAAGAGCAAAAGATAACAAATCTTCGTAATAACTCAAAAACTAAAGATTGTATAAATTCACTGAACAAAGCGTGTCAGAGTAAAACACACACTTCTCGCTAGAAATGATATCAAAACATATAATGCCGAAACTATCTATCTATCTATTACATTTTCCACCGAGAATACAAGGAAACGTGACTGGGCTTGACATTATAGCTGCAGAAGTTTGCACATGTTTATACGAACGATTTCTTACGAAACAAAGTGCACTGTTTTTTCGTAAAGAAACCTACGTATCGTTTATGAGAACAGCCTGCACACACACACTCGAGAGAAGAGAGCTCTAGCATGTAGCATCTGCTCTGTTCACCATTATTTAAAACGTTGCAATAAACCGGATTCCTCATCACCCTGTGTCCCACAGTGGGCCTGTGTCTGAGCCTCCCTTCGGGTGGAGCCCTCAGGTAGCCTTGAGGGCTACTTGAGGGCTACTTGAGCGTTTTGCGAAAATGCACCGCGCCGCGGACCACAGGCACTCAAAACACACGAGTTTAAACAATAAGACAAACAATGCAGCACGGATACGTGAGAGGGACCCAAACGCAGTGGCGGCTCGTCCATAGGGGCGCAGGGGCGCCGCCCCACCTGGTTGAGAGAGGAAAAAAATATATATATTATAATAATTGTGTTTTTTATTTTTTATTTTTTTGACCCCTAAAAATAAACTAAACATGTTTAAAATGAATAATAATTACTCATTTTATGTATGTTTGTGTTTAAAATGCACAATAACGTTAATATAGCAAATATAAATCATTGTTGTGCGTGCTATTCTCCCCCCTCGTTTGTCATTGACGTCACTCTCATAGAAATTTGGTACCTACCTCCAAACCTGGCGCACGCGTGCGCCAGGTTTGGAGGTAGGTACCAAATTTGATAGGCAATGTAGCCTATCAAGGGTCAAGGTTTTGAGGTAGGTACCAAATTTGATAGGCAATGTAGCCTATCAAGGGTCCTGAATACGATCTCTGGGAGCGCATTTCATTGCGCCCGAACAAGGAAACCAGTCACGCATGCGCGACTCAAATTGAGTGGCGCATGCGTGAGCAAATTGAGTGGCGCATGCGTGAATGCGTGAGCAAAGAAAACCAGTCACGCATGCGCAATTCATAGCCTAGTTGAACCTAGTTATTTGTAAAGCCTGTACTGCTCTGCTCTCAGTTCGCGTCTTGCTGTCTGAGGAAAGGTACGTTGTTGTTTGTTTTTGTCCCGATTATAGTTTTACATTTATTTTTATTGTGGACGATGTAAACGTAAAGTAAAGGGGATAAGAAATGTTGGTCTTGCTGTATAAACATGCAGCTTGTGTCATTTGTATGTAAACGGTGTGGATTGGGGTTTTGTAAGTTTATCGTGGACACGTGCTTCCCCAATGCTAGCTACAGGGTCCTCCGTGTGTTTGTCTGCTAATATAGGCTGTGGTCGAATGTATTAAGCATTTGTATTCTATTTAATTAGTTAAATTCAGAAGCATTTGTTAATGAGTCAGTTCTTGCTGCGTTGCTGTCTGAGGAGAGGAGATTGAGACCCGTGTGTGTGGGTGAGACCTCATGTTGCAAGTTTGTTCTTTTTTTGTTCTGTACAGGACACAGCCATTACACTAGCTACCATGGAGAATTCTGTCAAATCCCTCAAAGCAACACCATTTGAAAGACGAACACTGCAAGAAAAACTCAGAGTGAAAGAGTTTGGACCTCATCAGCCTGACATCAGCATTCAGCAACCAGCAACAGACAGAGGAAGGCTATATATTCGGTCGTTTTCCAGAACCTGGTTTGCTAAGAAGATGTGGCTAACTGCATGTAGCGAAAGCAATGCTTTATTTTGCTTTCCCTGCCTTATTTTTCAATTGAGAGGATCAGACCCAGCGTGGATTCAGACTGGAATTAACGATTTGAAGCACATATCGGATAAAACAAAAAAGCATGAACAAACCAGGGTCCACATGGAAAATGCAATGCGGCTAGCCATGTTTGGAAAAATAAACATAGCTGCTCAGCTTGACGAAGGCTACAGAATTGGGATCCGCAAGCACAATGAAGAGGTTGACAAAAACAAACACGTCCTGTCTAAAATAATAGACTGTGTGAAGTTCTGTGGTGCTTTTGAGCTGGCCTTGCGTGGCCATGATGAAAGTGAAGGCTCATCTAATCCTGGTGTTTTCAGAGGCCTGGTGGATTTTGTACCATCACTAGATGCAGTTCTTAAAGAGCATCTGGAGAATGCTACTGTGTTTAAGGGAACATCTAAGACTGTACAGAATGAAATCCTTGACTGTATGCTCTCAGTTTTGAGAGCGTACATCATCGAAGAAATTCGGAGTGCAGACTTTGTCTCCATCCAGGCTGATGAAACGACAGACATTTCCACTGGGTGTCAACTGGTGCTTGTGCTCAGATATATTGATAAAGCCCACATTGTGCAAGAGAGGTTTTTTGAGTTTATACCTCTCCAGAGTGCCACAGCTGATTCGATAGCCACAGCCCTTCTGAATAGGTTGAGCTCCATTCTCCCTGATGACCAGAAGAGCAAGCTCATTTCCCAGGCATATGATGGTGCAAGTGTCATGAGAGGAGCCACAGGTGGTGTGCAGAAGAAGGTTCAAGATGTATATGTGAATGCACACTATGTCCACTGCTATGCTCACCAACTTAACCTCATCATGCAGCAGGTGACATCTCACATCTCCAGAGTCACACAGTTCTTCTCTGACCTGGCTGGCGTCACTGTATTTTTTGCAAGATCTCCCAAGAGAACCAGTGTGCTTGATAAAGTGGTAGCACACAGACTCCCAAGAGCAAGCACAGTGAGATGGAACTTCCACAGCCGTACTGTGAACACTGTGTTTGAACACAAAGATGACCTCCTCCAGTGTTTTGAAAACATCAGAGACTCAGGCACGTTTGATACTCCTACTATCCAAGAAGCTGGAGGGTTTGTGAGACTACTGGAGGATGATAAGTTTATCTTCTTCCTGGAACTGTTCCATCGCATCATGCCTCATGTGGACATCCTTTACAACCAGCTCCAGAAGCGCACCATCGACACAGTCTTTGTCCGGAGAATCCTACAGAAGTTCACAGACGACGTGCAAAAGATCAGGTAAATTAAAATCTCCACCCTCTGTTCATAACCTGATTACATACACTGTTTTGTAACTTTACTATGTACAATGTCATGTTATTTTACCTGGCAACTAAAGCTTAACTTTTCTCTTCTGTTCTGTTCAGAGATTCCCTCCCTACTCTCTGTGGAGAATGGACATCTCAGCAGCTGCCGGGCAAGCAACGCCGAACTCAGATGGGCCCAGAAGAACTGCAGAGGATAGCTACAGAGGTGAGATAGAATATATGGTGTTGAGTCTTTTATAAAATGTTTTTAATTATTTTATATTGCCAATAATTCTGGAGTTGACTGTATATTGATAATGGTAAATGGCTGCATTTATATAGCGCTTTTATCCAAAGCGCTTTACAATTTGTTCCTCACATTTCACCCATTTCATCATTCACACCGATGGCAGATTGATATTGTAATTTGTAAGGTTGACTTGTGTAAGAGTAACAAAACATCCCCCCCCTCAGGCTCACACCTTCCCAGACCAACAACCCCAAAACACTCCACCCACCTTCACAGGAATGTGTATCTTTTGTCTTCTTGTTGACGACAGGAGATGATGAGTCTGTTACTTACACAAGTCAACCGTACAAATTACAATAGCAATAATCCAACTACCCCAAAACACTCCACCCACCTTCACAGGAATGTGTATCTTTTGTCTTCTTGTTGACGACAGGAGATGATGAGTCTGTTACTTACACAAGTCAACCTTACAAATTACAATATCAATAGTCCACATAGATTCAGATTCAGATTCAGAAAACTTTATTAATCCCGAGGGAAATTAAGGTGCAACAGTTGACACAGGGGGAATAAATGCACACACAAGAATACTAAAACCTAAGCTAAAAAACAAAACAACAACTAACTAAAATAAAACTATTATAAACTAAAATAGTTAAAATAATTCTAAATGTATTGATAAGTGAAGATAATTTACAGTATTATAACAGTAGTACGTAGGTATATACAATACACAACAATACGTATAGTGCAAATTGGCAGTAATAATATATTAATAAATAACTCAACTGAAAATAACTGAAAAGTGACATGTGAAAAGTGAAAAGTGAATTCGGATTTGAAATAGAATTTACAGTGCAAAGTACAATGAGATGATTACATAGACCTGTTTATCATGTGTACCTGACTTAGTGTCTACATTGATTTGATCCAGGAGGATTCTCCCACACTTGTATTCATCTCCACATTGTATTAAATCAGTGTATTCATTTTTTAGGTTTGTGACACTATCTTGGGCCATGCAAAAGAGAGGTTCTCCTTCACCAAGCACCTGATCAGTGCTACATTGCTGCAGGGAGACAAATTCCAGCACTACAACAACCGGTTCCCTGGAGCAGCACTGAACACCACCATGGAGGCTTACCCAATGTTAAACAAGGGCAAGCTGAAGACTGAACTGTCACTCATCTACAGCAATGATGACTTCAAGAGCTGCACTGGTGCTGTGGCTCTATACCAGCTCTTCATGGAGAACAATCTCCAGGACACCTTCTCAGAGACAGTGGCTCTGCTGAACATCATGATCACAACGCCTATGACTACAGCTGAAGCAGAGAGGTGCTTCTCAACACTGAAGAGAATCAAGACCTTCCTCAGGAACACAATGACACAGGATCGTCTCAATGCACTGGCCATGCTCTCCATGGAGAAGAAACTGATCCAAGACATCCCTGACTTTAACAATAGAGTCATTGAGAAATTTGCATCTCTCAAAGAGAGAAGGGCAAAATTTACGTACAAATAGTAAAGCCGCAAGGTGGCATGGCTTTGAGCCACTTTTTATTTATTTATTTGATATATTTCTAATGTAAGATTTTTGTAAGACAAATTGTCTTATGTTCTATTAGGGCTCACTGCTCAGTGGTTCTTGTATAGTTAGTATAGCATAGGTACATAGATTAAACTGTATATTGTATAGTAGTGTAGTGACCCAGTACCTTTTAATTTGTAAGCTTAACATTGTATTGCATTTTATCTCAGGACTTGTATCAGGTCTATTTTATTATCTTCTAATTACTTTTGCACAATCGAATGTAAGACCATATTTAGGTATTATTTTTGATGGCACACTGGGTAGTCTTTCTAATATAAGACCATATTTTTTTCTTATGTTTATTTTCTACTAGGCACCATATAATAAATGTTCTTTCACCATAAGTTTCAAGTTTGTTTATTTGTCACAACAAAATACAGAATACTGATTGATTGTGCTACATACAGTAAAAATAAAGTAAGTAAAAAAAGAAATTAAGCAGTAAGTAAAGGAATGTTCAGTCAATATACATATATACAATACAGAGTAGAATGAGTAACGGTGAGGTTTATATTATATAGTTTTTTACCCCTGCGCCCCTCCTACTTCGGATGTCACCGGCCGCCACTGCCCAAACGGCGTCTCCTCCTCCACTCGTTCTCCGTCCACTCTCACTGTCAGGGACCCAGAAACAAAGGAACCGTCCGAACATATAAGTTAGCGCAATCACGTATATTACACTCATGTGCGTCAACCCCAGCGCTAAGCCACGCCCCCTTTCCACCACACAGATCTTTTTACATTTTGTCCAAGTCTGCAATAAAACATTACATTGCTGGGAGGGTTAAATTGTTGCATGACTTTATTTTTTTTATTTGTAACCAAAGTTGTTTATTATCTCCGGATATTTGTATACTCTTGTGATGTATACTCTTGTATATGTATGTAACGTGATGTGTTCTATGATGTACAATTATGAAATCTATGGAATAACAATAAATTCTTGTAAAAAGAACATGATGTATCCATCACAGCAGCTGATGTATTAAAGGCCACTCATTCACATTCTTTCAGACTGAAGACTATTCTGGAAGATTGGGAAAACATTGTTACTACTGTTGTAAAACAACTAAAAAGTATATTAGTGTTAATAGGCTCATATATATATACGATAGCACAACCAAGCAATTGACTTGCAGGCCTTGAGACAAAATTATTCCATTGACTTTCATAAAGAATACACTTTGTGAAGAATAATTTGTGATCAGAACTTTCAGTTCTGAACTTTCAGTTCTGATTGCACACAGAAAGCTCCATGTGGGCAGATTTTCACTTCAGCACTCAGCAATGAAAACCCACACACACAAAGTGTTACTTCTTATCTTGATGCCAGTGTCAGGCTGAAGCTGAACTGTGGAAAAAATCTCTCTCTACAGTGTAAAAATGTCCCCCTCCTTCTACACCTATATGACTATTCAATATTTCCGTTAGGATGTTGTGCCATGACAGGTATTAATAAAGTTGTTCACTTCCCAAGTAAAAAACAGGGTGGCCTCACTGTGTGTCTCTCCTCTGTGCCGCTCAACCGGTTCCGCCTCGCAGGACGCCAGAGAGTCAGGAGACGGAGAGCGAGGAGGAGCACCCCAGTCTTGACAACGTAAACGGTGGGTAGAGACGGTAGGTGCAGGAGAAGTCACATTTAATTCCTTGTATTTCACAGACTTTCTCTGAGACACACGTCTTTCAATACAAATTTGAATCAGTCAGCACTTACATCCACGGTTAACCTTTAAGCATCCGTGTGTGCACACATGGCTTGAACCATGTCAGGACAGAGACAATGATGAAGATGAAGGTGGTTCAGACACTACTTCAACCTTGGCGACAGGTTGAGCGATGATGAACTGTGTCCACAAGATGATCCATCCACGTCAGCATCGTATTGCCCTGAAGGGAAAAAAAGAGATGGGAACATGGGTCCAGATCTTCAGCCTCTTTGGATCAGTTGAAAAGGCATCTTAGCACCCCTTATGAAAGCCCCGGTGTGGAATTCCCATTTCCACCCTCTTCATCCAGAGGTTGAGTGAGAGACCGCCAGACACGGCTTTAAACATTTCAACGGTGGTGTATTGCATTTGGGACTTTATTTGGGTCATTTGTTCTAAAGTCCAGAAATTTGAAATTGGTGAGTTTAAATTCAAGTTGAGTGAAGGAATCCTCTCCCAGTCTTCTTCTAAGTACTTTTTTCCAAGAATTGTATTTGTCTATAATCAACCAATATACTATAATATCTAGATACATGTCCCCTCTCTTCCAAATGTACAAGTGTCATCCCCTCAAGTTTTGATGAAATTGGTATACACGTTATCTGATCATATTTTGATGACATCTAACTTTTTAACTGTAAATATTTAAAGAAGTGTTTCTTAGGAATCTGATTTTTTGACATAATTGATCAAAAGAAAGCAACACCCCGTCTCCATAATTTTCATAATTTTCCTAACACCTTTCATATTCCATGACCTAAATCCTCCATCTTTATTAAAATCGTAAATTGCCCTATATAGGAGTAAATTCAGTCAATACAGGCATATCACCTATATGTTTCATACTCACTGCGCACACCCACTGCGCACATCCACTGCGCATACCCACTGAAAACACCCACTGAAAACACCCATTGCGCAAACCCACTGTGCAATGGGTACGCACAGTAGATGTGCGCAGTGGGTGTGCGCACATCTACTGTGCGTACCCATTGCGCACACCAGCGGCACACACCCACTGCACACACCCACTGCGCACACTTATAGCGAAAACCCACTGTGCATACCAACTCGCACACCCACTGCACACACATTACGTTACATTACAGTCATTTAGCAGACGCTTTTATCCAAAGCGTTCAAGAGTTCATGTCAAAGTACAGTAAGGTAATATCTAGAACACTATCTACCTTACAATCTACTTAGATAATCTACTTACTAAGACACTAGTAAAAAGTGATAAGAGGATGCGCTTGGAGGAAGGATCCGGGTAGTGTTTCCTGAAGAGATGAGTTTTCAGCCTGCGGCGGAAGATGGGCAATGACTCTGCAGTCCTGACATCCGTGGGGACTTCGTTCCACCAAATTGGGGCCAGGATATAGAAGAGCCGTGACCGTGTAGATTGCTCACAAGGGCCCCTAAGTGGCCCCTAAGTGAGGGGGCAAGCACGGCCCGAAGAAGCAGAGCGAAGTGGACGGGCAGGGATGTAGGACTTGACCATTGCCTGGAGGTAGGATGGAGCTGTTCCTTTTACTGCTTTGTAGGCTAGCACCAAGGTCTTGAACTGGATGCGAGCAGCTACAGGTAGCCAGTGTAGAGATCAAAGAAGGGTAGATGTGTGGGAGAACTTGGGTCGGTTGAACACCAGGCGAGCTGCAGCTTTCTGAATGAGCTCCAGGGGCCTGATGGCAAATGCCAGGGCGCCAGCAAGGAGGGAGTTGCAGTAGTCCAGCCGGGAGATGACAAGAGCCTGGATGAGCACCTGGCAGCCTTTTCAGTGAGAAAAGGCAGAATCCTCCTGATGTTGTAGAGAAGGAATCTGCAGGAGCGTGTCACCGATGCAATGTTTGCCGAGAACGACAGGTCGTCCAGGGTCACACCCAGATTCCTTGCAGTCCGAGTAGGTGTCAACACGGCCTCATCAGTATAGCAGCAGTATAGCTCAGGAGGTAGAGTGGTCACCTCGATGGTTCGATCCCCGGCTCCTCCTAGCAAAAAAACAACAACTGTCAAGGTGTCCTTGAGCAAGACACCCTAACCCTAACTGCTTCCCTGGGAGCTGACCGCTGCTCCTAATACTAAGATGGGTTAAATGCAGAGAAATTCCTTTCGCTGTACTGTACTTGTGCTGTACACTGACAAATTTTAATAATTATTATTAAATAATTATCAATGGTGACAGCCAGGTCTCACACCCACTTACTGTGCAATCATACCACTTTGTCATTTGGTATGATTTGTAGCGATTCAGCAAACTCAGATTCAACCTTGTGACATAGGTGTTTCTTTGTAGAAGGTGTCACCTGTGTGTTACACATATGTGTAACCTGTGTATTCAACTATTTCTGTTTCCAGTATAGTATTCAGGTCTGTGAATGGTACCACTGTAGGATGTCCAGTCAGTCCTTCCCTAATGTAAGTGAAAACTTAAAAACATTGCAAACAAATATATACAAAAAGAGAGATGTAGTATGAGAGTATGTAAAATAGCTTAAAAATACAAATATACAGATGTATTCTTTTGATCTAATTTGAGATCAAATGGGATTTGAAATGGGATTTGATTAGTTTAATCTTCAACATGATCATAACCATATTACATCAAAACACCTGTTTAATACTACAATACTACAAAAAAATCGGACTAACCTTTTTAATTTGAGATGAAAACTGTAGAAAATTGAATTTTGCTGACACCTTGAAGAGCCCACGTGAACAACTGTGGGCTTTAGGTTAACTGTGACTAAGATACAACTTGGGAAGGTTTATCAAGTTGAAATATCAGTAGAATTTGGACAATTCTGGCCCGGGCCCATGTTCTACTTTAAGGCCCATAATCACCCCTTATGGTGGGATGATATGGGAAGATAATATATCTCTGAATCATTACAGTCCTGTGAGTATTTCAGTGTTTGCATTGATGGTCCTACATGTCACAATGCTCAAATAAAGACCATAGAAAAGTGTGGGGAAATAAATGTTGTTGACACTTTGAAGAATCCCCTGTGACCTCTATATTTATCTGTCCTTTAAAATGATACCAAACAAGTCATCATATACCATGAGTAAAGGTCCTGAAAATAAGCCTAAATTGGGATATGCATCAGTGTCTAGAAGCCACTTTATTGAAGAGAGTGGTTCACTTCATGTGCTGATAACTGATACAAAGCTACCACTTTCAAAAGGTTATCATACCAAAATATCCTCTATGGACACGTACCTTTTCAAAAAATGTAACCAGATTTGGCCACATTGAGTGGTACCTAAATCTGGTCTGGCCCATGGACTAAACAGAGGTGTTTTTTCCTCCATCCATCTTCGTATGCGGAGGTAATAAGGATTCTGCAAACATCTTGACTTGCAATCCTGGCAAGACGTTTTATAGACAGCCTGGGACCTTTAATCTTTAATCAAAACATGTTCTCCCTGGATAACTGGAAGTTATCCAGTTGTTCAACTTGTCTTCTCACATTTACACATTTCTCACATGTCTTCTCACGGAGGTCTACGCACGCACGCATCTCTCTCTCTCTCTCTCTCTCTCTCTCTCTCTCTCTCTCTCTCTCTCTCTCTCTCTCTCTCTCTCTCTCTCTCTCTCTCTCTCTCTCTCTCTCTCTCTCTCTCTCTCTCATCGTTCTCTCTCCCTCTCCCGATCACCACTGTCCTTGCAATGACACTTATATGTATGCCCCTACACCGACTTCAATGTGCGCTATGTCAGGTTGCGGACCCTACTCGCTTCGTTATTCAAAAGCGAAGCGAAAATGAATTACGACGTGCAGAATAAATAATACAACATGATGGGAAAAAAATGACACAATACATTCGTGGAAGTTAAAACAACCTTGACTTTCGTATCTTGAGCAGGTAGAAGAGTGGGAAAAGGTGAGATGCGGGTTTCTAGACATTTTTTCTTTTGAAAAAAACAACCAAATCGATAAGAATTTTCCATTTAAAAAAAAACGTCTGGCCAGTGTGTGCAGCGTTACTTTATGATGCAGCCGAGCGCCAACGGCAGTCCACACATATATATATTTCACACATATTCGCAACTCTGGCATCGGAACCGGTTCGTCGATGGGCTTCGCACATCAGATCAGCGCAAAGGATCGATGAGGGAGAGCAGGGATTCGGCTGCAGTGAAACCTCTGAGTTCTGCCACCGGCACACAGAAATAACGCTCAGAGACGCACGGTGCCGCTTCGAACCACAGGTAAGCTCAGCTGATTGTAGGCATTTTTTTTCTTTTTGCATTTTGAAAAAACGGCGCATATACAGTAGGTGTACGATTTCGTTGTAGCACATTTGTGAACACATCATTGAGTGTTAACCGACATTGTATAGGGGTGGCGGGTATAACATACGTCCAGTGTATACTAATGTGTGTTGTTTATAGAGGTGAATAGAAAGTCCCTCAGACTGACAATGTTCGTTTCTTTTCTGCTTAAAAAAGATCAACATATACATTATTATTATTATTATTATTATTATTATTATTATTTCCGTGGAGTCGTGCAGGGAGATGTACCTGATGTCTAAATGTGGAAATTCAGTCAATGCATTATTATTAAGGATTTTACTAGAATTGTAATGTGATATTTATATCACTCAGGAAGGATGTGTCTTTGAGAGTACCCAAGTGTCTAGAATGCATTGTCTCAATGGTTTGCCAGCTGTCGGTTGCCTTGTATAAGGAATATAGAGGAATACAACAGATGGAAAACAGGTTCATGACACCACTACCACGTTCAGCATCCAGCCCATGCATTTTGACTGAATAATGGAATGGTAACAAATGAGGGAATATAATTAAAACAGCATAGCCGTAGGGTATAAGATGTTCCCGCAATCTATTATAGTAAAACAATAATAAGAACGTATTCACTCATTGTACACCATGATTGCCTCCATGGTCAGATTGACCAGCGTGTGAGAAGTTGCTGTGGAGTCTCCTGATGAAGGAAGCTCACACCGACGACGACGACACCACACTGGAAGTCGTTCAGAACCCCATTGTCCCCCGTAGTGAGCGACTGACTGGCTGATCAATATGTTCCATGGAGCCACGGAAGAGAAGAACGCGAGCGGCAGCTGCGAGGAGTCATCCTCCCCCACCTCCTCCTCCTCCTCCTCCTCCTTCCCCTTAGCCTGCAACTCCAGCGGCGACGTGCTCCAGCTGCCCACCTTCTCCACGGCCGCCAAAGCCCGGGTGATCATCACCTTCGCACTGTGCGCCGTGTCGGCTGTGTGCAACCTGGCGGTACTCTGGGCGGCCAGCCACGGCGGCCGGCGCAAGTCCCACGTCCGGATCCTCATCGTGAACCTGACTGTGGCCGACCTGCTGGTGACCTTCATCGTGATGCCGCTGGACGCCGTGTGGAACCTCACGGTGCAGTGGCGGGCGGGCGACCTGGCCTGCCGCGCGCTGATGTTCCTGAAGCTGGTGGCCATGTACTCGTGCGCCTTCGTCACGGTGGTCATCAGCCTGGACCGACACTCGGCCATCCTCAACCCGCTGGGCATCAGCGAGGCCAAGAGGAGGAGCAAGATCATGTTGTCCGTGGCGTGGACCATGAGTGTGGTTCTCTCTTTCCCACAGGTAAGATAAGGGGAGTGACTTTTTGTTATTATTATTTTTCTTTTTTAAGGATATTTTTCACTTTATGTACAGGAGAGTGGAGATTGACAGGAAAGTGGGTGGAGAGAGAGAGAGAGAGAGGGAATGAAATGTAGAAAATGGACCACAGGCTGGAATCGAACCAGGGTCACTTCAAGGTGCCCTCACCTGGGTGACGGTCTTAGAGGATGAGCTACCAAGCTGCCCTCTATAGAGCTTCTAATGTTCTCTCCCTGAGACCTTTAGTTCATGTACATTGTTAAAGCACAAGAAGTACAGGAGCACAGCCTTTATTAAGTATCTTGTTAGAAGAGGTGTGATCGACGCAGCAGTTAACAGATGGATCAATCTGAAAACATCGACCTGAAAACACTGTGTATCGCTTGAGATAATCTCCAGAGATTATCCCGAGTGATGGGATTCTCTCCTGCCCATTTGCCCATGTTAAAGAGGGGTAAATTATGAGGTATGGAATTTCTTTTGTAAATCCACGTAAAGCAATTGGATTTCTTAGCTGCTGTGTCTATGTCTATTTTCAAAACGACTCTGTAGACAACAGGCTGCTGCGATTGGTCAATTCATCATCAGAAATGTGTTGCCTCAACATCACTGCGTAATTGCTGTGTTCACGACAGATCAAAAAAACACCTATCGACCGCAGCAGAGTCTGCTACCAAAGAGATTGCAAGTAAAGGCGTCCCCTTCAAAGGCATGGGAGAACTTTGGATTAGCAGACAACAAAAACGACAGTTTGTTTGCTGTGGACATTTAATAGGCCTATGGTATCTGAAAGAAGCACTACCGCTATGCGCTATTCTGGAAGGTGGGCTGCCAGAAAAGGCAAATATATACAATCAGGTTATTTTTAAACACACCACCACTTCACTGTTGTTTTCCTTTGGCACAGACGAGCTGCTTTGTTTTAATGTTTCAACTTTGGGCGCTAGGCGCCCAGCAGCAGTTCCAAAGATCTACGTGCTCCGAAAACAGCATCCCTTTCAAGTCCTAATCAGTGGTTTGCCTGGCCTAAGTGTTGATTAGTATATGTTCACCCTTGAATCAGGTGTATTCCACATTCAGCGTGCCGTAGCCTCTACCTCATCTAATTATTACATTTCCGACATTATATATATAAGCATATGCCTATAGTCTTTGTGTAGGGAGTCATATATGTTATATATATATATAACTAATTGTGAACAGTAGAACGGTTGAAGTTAAAGGAACATTACATTATAGGGAATATTACTATGTTTACATTTAGTCTTACATAAATAATAGTTAAATAATGATGGCATTCTTATTTCCTTAACTCTTGCTCTCAGTTAAAGGCATTGACAATAACCATAAATCAATAAAATAATTAATAGATGAATCCAGTGGTTCCCAAACTTTTTCTGCAGGGCACTCCTTTTGTAGATAAAACAATGTCAGCCCCCCCCCTACCTACACGCACCCACATAAAGACACATCTCTGACACATCCTTTGCTTGCACACTCCAATAGAATATATTTCAAACATTGTCTGTAATTAATGCAGAACTGCAAGGCAAATCTAAATAGGAACAAGTTTCCTTTACAATATTGCATCATTTATATTTAGCCTCGCTCCAAACACCATGTCATAACTCCGGGCCCCCCCGGGGCCGCGCCCCCCATTTTGGGAACCACTGGATTAATCCATTATAAAATCTATTGATAAAATAATCGTTAGTGGCAGCCCTACAATACTTTATCAGTGTCTTGCATGTCTTCAACTGCACAATGGTACCGGATATGACTATTATATATGTTGTTATAGTAACCCAGCCATTCATCTGGATGCTGCATAATTACTCAGATCTTGTATATCTAGAGCATATTTCTCTCTAGAAGAGCTCCATGGTTACCATGTTAATCTGTTTTTGTAATCCTACTTTTTAAGCCACACAACATTCAAATAAATACATAATACCAGGAGTGGGGATTAGGGCTATAGGCCCAGAGGATTCACCCCCCCCCCCCATGTCACACACCCATATCTCCTATTGTAAGACACAAGACACATCAATAACTAGCTTTCATCAGTGCACCGTTGGGTATGCAGTGGGTTCAGTGATTATCAGCATGGATATATAAAGGGAGCTTCTCTCTCTCTCTGTCGGCTACACGAAACTCCCTAGTTTATCCACAGGGGTCCCTTTGGGTCCTTCACATTGATTGAGCCCCAATCCTCCCTGTGGGGTACAACACCCTTGGGCGCTGGCCCTGATGGAGCCCAGGTGGGTAATGTATCACGGTGGAGCAGGGAAAAGGTGCATGTTAAAAATACCGATTGATTGCTCAATTCAAACCACGGTATGCAGTTGTCGGCATGTTCGTGATTGGCTCAAATTTGGCTGTAGCTCGCGCTTGGCGAGTGACATAAATTGATTGCCAGAGAGCATGCATGCCAGCATGCCAATTGCCCTAAACACAGATTTTCAACTGAAATGTCTGAAACGTCCACAAATGCAGCAATTTGCCATGGTGTGCACAACAGGAGAAAAAGCGACAGCACAGTTCTGACATGTTGCCAGTAAATAGGATTCTTTATTTTCCTCTCAATGCTGAGACACAATTGCACAGCAGTCTCTCTCTCTCTCTCGCTGCTCAGCCTGCCGTTGACTGTATAGCTTAGCCTATGGTTTCTGTCATCAAAAATCAATTTGTGGGGCGTATCATACTGTGCTTAAAGAACAATAGACTATGATGATGGCGACGGTACGATGACACGCAACCATAAATGTGTATTATCTCGATCAAGCTCTCAGCAAGGTCTCAGACGAGATAAGAGAATACACCAGACGGGAAATACAACAATTCTTCTTCCGACATTTCCTTGAAGGAATCTTCAGTTCATCGGTTTCCTCAGTCGACCCCAGATCTTTGTTATTTTCACCGTACACGTGAATTCATTGAGTGAAACATGTGTGTTTGCTCTGCTACTGCTTCAGTGCCACTGGTTTTGTTATGTTATTTCAGTAGTATCCGGACCCTGTTTTTTAACATCTATTGTTCTTCAGAAGGATGGATCCCATCCATATTTTTCCGTTGTTTTTTGTTGTTCAATATCAAGCCCTGAGTGATGAGAGACAGTACTTGTGAGTGAGTGGCAATACAAAGAAACAAGACATGGTTTCATGGTGTTCATTAAGTAAGCCCTTGATATGATTGCCAATCATATCAAGAGACATATATAAAGAGAAATGTAATTGTTTTCTTTCTTCTGTGTTTTTTTATATATACTGTATATATATATATATATATATATACGGTATATATTTGTTAGTGATTGGTCATATCGATCAATCGGAGAGCTGGCTCTTTAAGGTGCACAATGGGAGCGGACTTACCTATCCGATTAGCCGAAAGAGACAATGTATTGTTTTTATATTATTATATCTTATATTATTAGTATTATTATATATATATTATACAGCAGAAAAATGTGGGAAAGTCAGTCGGTGGCTGGTTGCTTGTCACAAAACTGATTTAGAAATAGGTTGGGTAAATTCCACATTAACAACTGTTACTAGTAGTGACTAACAATCAGAGTGATTACAGCCCCATGATTTCATCCACTACTACCCAGCATATACCCACAACTATAGTACAATTCCTCATCACATGAGATATTAAAAATAATTGCAATAAGAGACCGACATTGACAGTGAAAGTAAAATTGAAAGTAAAGGGATAAGGGTAGGATTTCCAGTCTGAAACATGATAGGAAGAAATCTCCGAAAAAGTATAATTGCACGGAAGTGCACTTATACTACTAATGTCGGTTGATTATTGCAAACAGTCAAATCTGCACAATACATATGCGACGACAAACAGTGTTTATTATGCCTCTTACAATTTTCCTATTCCGTATTCTTTGTGCGTTCCTCTCCTCTCATCGCAGATGTTCATATTCCACAACGTGACCATCACGGTGCCCGAGAGCTTCACCCAGTGCACCACCCGCGGCAGCTTCGTCCAGCACTGGCAGGAGACCCTCTACAACATGTTCACCTTCCTGTGCCTCTTCCTGCTGCCCCTGGCCATCATGATCTTCTGCTACGCCCGGATCCTGGTGGAGATCTCCAGCCGGATGGGGCGGGGCAACGGTGAGTGTCGTCCTTTAAAAATAAGATAAATGCGTGTCACACAATCCAAGGGGGAGGTATTCCGATGGCATAGAGGTCTTAGGGTGTTTGACTCCCCCCCCCCCCCCCGGCTGTAACCCAACGTCTGCTAACCCTAACCCAGGGAGGCCTGTGGGGATGTCTGTAGGGCAAGATGCCCCTGAACCCGATCTGTTCCTTAATGACCTGAATTTACCTAATTAACGCTTTGGACGAAAGCTTCTGCTAAATTACAAAAACAAAGCATTGTTTAGTGACTTCACTTTTCATTAACTTTCATGAACAAAGCCATTATCATAACATTGTCATCCATATTACATTACACTATTATACACTATTATAGTTTTGCTGGACTTTCTGGACTCAGAGTTACTGCACTGTTCTGCACTGTTCTGCACTGTTCTGCACTGTATTCATGATGCTGCTGCACTTCTGGCATTTTAAAATGCTTTTAGCAATTTAACGTATATATTTAATTTAATGTAATGTAACGTGTCATCCATCAGTCACTTTATTGTTCTTTTTAATTGTTCTTTTTATTGAGTACAGAAGTCTTATAATATAGTGTTGTATAGAATAAGTATAGAACATAGTATAGTTTAGTATTGTTGAAGGAAATTCATACTGCAGGAAGGAATGGGGAGTAAGCGTTCCATTGTATTGTAGCATATGGCAAATACAAATCTTGAATCTTGAAGAGGGTAAAACAATTTCTCTGGTTGCGTTCCAGTGGTCTCTCGAGAGGTCCATCTCCGCCGCTCGCACAACAACATCCCAAAGGCCCGCATGAGGACCCTGAAGATGAGCATCGTCATAGTCACGTCCTTCATCGTGTGCTGGACCCCGTACTACATGCTGGGCCTGTGGTACTGGCTGTATCCCGAGGCGATGGAGGAGACCGTGTCCCACTCGTTGACGCACATGCTGTTTATTTTCGGACTGGTCAACGCCTGTCTGGATCCCATCACGTACGGCCTCTTCACCATACACTTCCACCACGGCCTCAGGAGGTTTTGCGTGAGCACGGCGGCGCGCACCACGCCGGGCGACCACCGCAGCAGGTTCCTCTCCAGGACCGCGGGGTGTTCGGCCGCGTTGCAGATGCGGCGGCTCCCCGCTCAGAGGCAGGCTGCGGCAGACTGTCACCACAGCGGAGAAGCGAGGGGCCAGAGGGAAGATACATGTCACAGTGCTAGCAGTACCTACGTTTCCGTGAGCAACGAGAGCAGAGGCGGCGACGCAAGGGGAATCGGCCCTGTCACCAAGCTGTAACCATAGAAGAATTCTGTGATTTATTGTTTTATTTTCAGAAGAGGTTTGGCTTGCTGATACATACTGCAGGCTGCAGACATATTGCATTATTTGGTAAAGTAGACTGTACCATGATGTGGTTTTGCTTTTGTGGTGTTCTGCTCTGTGTTGGAGTGCGGTATTTACAATTGTTTTGGTCTAATATAATTAGGAAATTTTCACACAACCCATCTAGTCAATATAATGGCATGGTATGCTGTGCATTTATATTTTACTGTTCAGGAGAAACTATTTTAAGTGATGTGCTGAGGAGGGACTGTGTTTATGATGGACTTTGAACAGAGAAAGTGTTTTGAATGGTTGATTGTGTAAATATAAATTCCTGTGCTCTGTACTATGTGCTGTTCTTAATAGTGTGCTCAAGACAAACTGCGTGTGCAATATAGAGCACAATACAATAGCATCATATATGTGGATAAATGCATGCTATAGATGTGTGCAAACCCAACACTTGGATGTTGTATACATTTGAATAGCGTGGTAAAATATCAACAAAACATCACTATCACTACTGCACTTTTGATCACGGAAGCAGAGGAAAGGGGATCATTACACACTGTAGCTGTTCCATTAGGTCACTGGGAGCCACACACAGAACTGAACAGAACTGACAACCAATTTACATGCACCATTGCGGTTCATGTTAGCACAGGAGAACGCATTAAGGGGATTTGAAGGAAATCAAATCACCAATCACCTATACCAGTGGTTATCAACTTGCCCCCTCCACATTAATCATTGCCTTTATTGCAGTATTCAACAATGCCTTGATGTATGTACTGGTAAAACAATTAAGCAAACAGAAGGCTGCCACACTTGGGGCGCAACTTAAATTAAATAGTAAACCATTGAAACATGAATTAATAATGAAAACATCAGTTAATTGATGGGCTTCTTTTTAAAGATGAAGGTTTGGCATATGCTCTGCGACCCACCCACTGAAAATGCCCTGACCCACCTGTTGAGACCACTGACCCATATAATATCCAACCCAGTCTCACCGCAATGTGTACAAATAGGCTGACCATGACATGACACTAGAAAACAGTGTTTGAACCATGTTTAAATGGTTGGTTATTCGTTATGTTATATCTCTGTGTTAACTCACCGTGGAAAGTGTACTGTGAATACATTATTTCTTGATTAGTCAGGCAAAAAAAATGAATGTAACTTAATGATTCATTGTAGACATGCTTTTTGTAATAAAAGTTCCACTGAATGCCGTTGATCCCGTACTTTTCATTTCATTTCGCTCATGTCGTCAGAAGCAATATCAAATCTTTCAGAATAATACCACGGTTGGTGACCCCTGAAAGAGTCAGTTGTGGATGGCTACAGCTGGGGATTCAGGGGGATATAGTCAATAAAATCTAGATAAACAATTCAGATAGGTTCATTGTTCTTTGTAGAAACGGCCGCTCACTTACACCAGTAGAAAGTGGAAACACAAGACAAGATCTCAGCTTTTGTAATGTAACTGTTGCGAATGACCTAAAACAATTTTTTTGTCTGGCTCATGAGATCTTCTCTCTTAGTTTGTTTCTAGTTCTTTGTTCTTTGTAAGAGGATACGGTCAAAACACTCAAAAATACGATGGTATGCTATGGTATGGACAAAAGTCCAATTGTGAGAATGAACGTGCATATATATTTACTTGTGTGCGCAAGGGAGCATGACACGCATTAAAGACCGCATTACAGACCGCATTAAAGACCGCATTAAAGACCGCATTAAAGACCGCAGCGTCATTGTTATGATAATTAGTTGTCACTGTTAGTCAGGGCCTGCACACTTTATTGCCAATGCTGTCAGCATGTTCCCAAAGCAAAGGAAAGTTGATCAAGAGAACCGAGAATTCAAAGAAGAATGAACAGAGAAATATGCATTTGTGCATTGGTGGCCATCATAAAGAGTGGTAATGTGAAACTCCACTATGAATCAAAGCACAGCTACTTTGAGCAGCAGTATCCCCAGAACCGGACAAAAAAACATACTCAGTTAAAATATTCCTGTCAATGGATGCTTTTATATAGCGCTTTTTATCCAAAGCGATCCAAGTCATGCTTCACATTCACCCATTCATACACACATTCAACCACCGACGGCGGAGTCAGCCATGCAAGGAGACTGCCAGCCACAGTTAGGGTTAGGGTGTCATGCTCAAGGACACCGACAGTTTTTTGCTAGGAGGAGCTGTGGATCGAACCAGCAACCTTCCGGTTGTGAGGTCCTGAGCTATACTGCTGCCTTTTCTGATTCAGAAGTAATGAAGAAGTGCATGACTGAAGTAACTGAGGCTTTGTTGGCAGGTAAGGAGAAACAGGAGATGTCTGAGAAAATTAAGCAGATACCCTTATCAAGCTCCACTACAACCAGGAGAGCTGAATAACTTGATAAAGACCTGGTGACACAGCTGACGGATGACATACAAATGTGAGTGCATTTCACTGGCAGTGAGGCAAAGGGAACTGTGGAGTGTGTGTGTGTGTTTGGTGGCTGGTTTAAGCACACCTGTGGTTCATTGTTAATCAAGGCTCACAGGTTAAGACAGCCACCACCACACACACTCGAAGGAGAGCTCTAATGTGTACCATCTACTTTGTTCAGTATTATTTTTGTAGTATTGCAATAAACAGGATTCCTCATCAACCTGTGTACTTGTCTTCGGGAGGAGCCCTTAAGTAGCCAGTTTAATGGCTGGTGGCAGCGTCGTCTGCTACATTGGCGCCTGGAGATAGATAGATAGATAGATGGACTTTATTTATCCCGAGTATTTATCCCGATTGTGCAGTCACAATACATACATAGAAACAGATAAATTCCAAAAATGTCATAATAAAAATAATAATAAGATAAAAATAAGATGGAATGAGGTGTATTACAGATAAAGTACAATGTTCAACAAGTAAAACAAATAAAAACACAGTAGAGAGAGAGAGAGAGAGAGAGGACCTCATGTCACTGTGCCTCCTCTGTCCATCTTACGACCTGAGGTGGATCCATTGAAAAGTCTTATAGCCACCGGGAGAAAGGACTTCCTGTGGTGTTCTGTAGTGCATCTCGGTGCTAAAAGTCTGTTGCTGAAGCTGCTCCTGTATGAGGACAGCACCTGGTGGAGAGGCTGAGAGTCACTGTCCATGATGCTCCGCAGCTAGCACAGCATCCTTCTCTCTGACACCACCAACCAATCAAGTTCCACCCCCAGGATAGAACCCGCCTTCCTGATGATTTTATTGATTCTGTTGGTGTCGACTGCCCTCACCCTGCTGCCCCAGCACACGACCGCAAAGAAGATGGCACTGGCTACCACCGACTGGTCGGCTCTGGCCCTTCTTGTACACAACCTTGGTGTTCTTGGCCCAGTCCAGTTTATTATCCAGGTGAACTCCCTGGTATTTGTAGTCCTGAACAGTGTCCACCGCCACCCCCCTGATGGAAGTCGTTGTGGGGGGTGTTTTCCGCGTGCTGAAGTCCACCACCAGCTCCTTTGTCTTGCTGGTGTCAAGCTGCAGGTGGTTTAGGTCACACCACTCAACAAAGGAGTCCACGACGCCCCTGTACTCGGCGTCCCTCCCTTCACTGATGCAGCCAACAATCGCAGAGTCGTCGGAGAACTTATGCAGGTGACAGGAATCTGAGATGTATTTGAAGTCTGAGGTGTACAGAGTGAACAGAAATGGCAACAGAACAGTTCCCTGTGGGGCCCCCGTGTTGCTCACCACAGTGTCAGACACACTGCAGCCCTGCAGTCTAATAATAATAGATTAATAATCCATAATCCAGGACACCAGGGGAGGGTCCACCTGCATCGCCGCCAGCTTACTCCCCAGCACGGCAGGCCGGATGGTGTTGAATGCACTGGAGAAGTCAAAGAACATGACGCTCACAGTACTCCCTGGTCTGTCCAAGTGAGCGTAGGCACGGTGAAGCAGGAAGATGATCTTCTACACCTAGATTTGGCTGGTAGGCAAACTGAAGGGGGGGTTCAGTGATGTTTTGACAGCACCAGCCTCTCCAGGGACTTCATCAGGTAGGAAGTCACCGGTCTGTAATCGTTGGAGGCACTGGTGTGTGCCTTCTTGGGTACAGGAACCAGGCAAGATGTCTTCCACTGCACAGGGACCCTCTCCAGACTCAGGCTCAGGTTAAAGATGTACTGGAGGACTCAAAACATGTACTGCATGGGCAGCACATGTTTTGAGTACCCTCGAGCAGACGCCGTCGGGACCCGCTGCTTTGCCTGGGCGGGGTCTGCACAGTTCACCTCTCACCTGCTCCACTGTGAATTTCGGGGCGACGTGTCCTGAAGTGTTGGTATGGGGAGCTGGTGTAATGTTGTTGTTGTTGCAGGGGGGAGCTGGTTGAGGGGGAGGGAGAGCAGGTAAGGTGTTGCTGGAGAGGGTCGGTGGGGGAGGGGGGACAGGTTGGAAGGTTGAAGGAGGAAGATGGTAGAAGAGCTGGGGGAGGGGTAGACTGGAGCCCTCTCAGATTCAACTTGTTGGCCTGGTCACGGTCCCCTCCCATTGTCTGTCTAGCAGTCTGCCTGTAGCCAGTTATGCTCCTCATTCCACTCCACACATCCTTCATGTTGTTCTTCTGAAGTTTATGTTCCAGCTTCCTCCTGAAGAGGGACCTCGCCGACCAGGACAAGGCACAGCCACCTCCCAGCACCACCCTTTCCCCGCTGGCAGCAACAGCCAGTCCAGAGGGAACCACCGCCAGTCAAGACAGCAGCCCTGGCCTCTGGTCTCCAAGACTCAGGAGGGGGAGGATGGGTTGGCGGGTACCCTGGGATGGTGTACGGACAATGGGGTTGGGGTTGTTGTTTTTTAACTTGTAAACCGTGTAGAGTCCGGTTCAGGTTTATTTTTGAATGGGGGGGAGAGTAGGTTTCGGCTGGGAGTGTGTGTGGTTGGTGGCCTCACCTAGCCTAAATTGGACTGATTGGCTGGTGAGGCTGCACACCTGTGGGTTGTTGTTAATCAAGGCTCACAGGTTAAAACAGCCACCACCACACACACTCCATGTAGCCATGTTAATGGCTGGTGGCAGTGTCTTCTGCTACAGGAACATTTTGTGAGGACATATTAGGCCTGGGAGAGAAAAGGGAGCTGCTGAAAGAGCACCATCCAGACCTGCTGTCATACCACTGCATCATTCACCAGTCAGTGCTGTGTGCCAATCTTGGAAAGAATACTTGGTTGTCATGGAGACAATTATGAACCTTGTGAACTACCTTTGGGAAAGACCTGCAGATGTTTTTTTCTGAGCAGAAGAATGCCAAAGCCAAACAGTACCTTGATTTTCTGCAGGATGATGAAAAGATAGTGTGTGGCCTTTTTGGTGGATGTGACATCTCATCTTAATTAGCTCAACTTCAAACTCCAAGGCAAAGGCAACAGAGGAAGTTGAAAATCTTAGGGATTGGCATAACAGAAGCATCGATACTTTCCAATTATATTGGAGCAAACTAATGGTAATAACCATCACACTCATGTTGCATTCCTGGAGAGGAACGGTTTCTAAACCGTTTTGATGATTTCAGTCTGGGTAAGCAAGCTCTGTAATGGATATCCATTTCTGGTGAAGAATGTTCAAGAATTCAAGTCAAGTCAAGTCAAGTCAAGTGTATTGTCACTTCACAGTTTACACAAGTATAAAGCAGTGGTGTGAAAATCTTATGTGCGATACCCGACGACAGACAGCAGTTATAAAAATAAGATAAAAATAGATAAAAAATAGAATAAAAATAGAATAGAATAAAGTAAAAAAATAAAAATGCTATTTATAAAATGCAATATATCGGCACAGAAAAAGAGCAATATGTGTATGTAAATCAATGTAATAAAATATACATTGTTATATGCTATACGCCCTTGTTCAGCAGCCTGATGGCCTGACTGTGGAAGCTATCTCGGAGTCTAGAATTCAAGAGAGGCACAGAGCATCTTCCTGTGGGTTAATGTTTCAGCTCTGCAAACATAGCTGATCGATTTCCAGGAGAATGTTGCTCTGAAGGAAGTGGACTGTGACATTCTGGACAAAGATGGCTGCTGCAGCAAATGTCCCCAACCTTCAGAAAATGGCCATTAATTTGCTCACCATGTTCGGTTTCACATATTGCTGTGAGTATGGATTTTCCACGATAAACATACCGCAGCAGTTTGACAAATTAACTCTCTGGTGGAGGTCAGTGCCTCCACCAGGCAATCACACCTTTTGTGCCGAGGTTCAAGGCATTGGCTACAGGCAAACAGTGCCATTTCTCCCACTGTACTATTGAATGTGTGTGTATATGTTATGGATGTTGATTTATGTCATGCACTTTACTGGCATTGATCCACCAGTGGACCTTTAATAAAAGGTTTGAGTACCCCTGTACTAAGTTATAGCAGAACTTGGAGGAGGGAGGGGGGAAACTGCAATGTATTTCCACAGTGGCTAGTCTACACAGTGTTGATTTGAAACCTTTAAAGACAGACACTTACAGTTTACTACTGCTGCTTCTCTATATAATACATTTGAGTAATAGTACAGCATAATAGTAGTATTAGTATTAGTTGTATTTCGGACAATACATCTCTCCTGTTGTAAAAAGGAAAAAAGTATACGTATATAAAGGAAAAACCTAAACAAATTGGTATGACAGAGGTAGACACCATTGGCAATACATTTTCATGAATGCTTGATGGACACACTAGAAAGGTATAAAAAGTAGGAACAGGAAGAAGGTTATATAAGATCAAATAGATGTTTTCTCTGGAATGAGAGGATTTCAAAGTCATATGAAACAATAGCCTATGTGCCAGTGACAGGACTATAGGAAGTGTGTGCCAGCTGGCTGGGTCTAATTTTAATCTTTGAGGAAACACATTTAGCAAGCTCAGAAAGAAAGTTGGTACTGGGTTTGAGTCAGTTGTTTTACATAATAATTTGTTTTTAATTTAATCTTAATTTAATCTTACTTGGTAAAATAAAGGTTCATAATGATGACTAGTAAATCTGAGACATAAACACCCACGCCATTATCCCCAAGCTATTTGTAGATCAGGTGTATTCAGGTGCTTCTTGGGGCCATACTCATGTGTATATTTATTTGTTTATAGAACAGTGATGCTCACTCTAGCTGCCAATTAAGGAAGTATGAAAATATCAACCAACCCCAACCTCTAACTCTATCCTGTCAAAATATAAACCTGACCGCAATTGGTGAGCGGTGTCGCTTGCTCCAGGCGGCTCCATTTCGACTACTCATAATATATTCAGAAAAATGTATTCTCTAACATCCTGTACTCCTGTACGCGATGGCCACAGTCACGCAGCAGTTTCCAAAAACATTACAATGTGATAATTATTTGTCATACACTTATTATTGTTTGTCGGTTGACACAAACAAGGGAATTACAGCCAGGTTACAGCCAGAAAAAAGGTCAGAATACAAGGTCAGGTTTTTTTTATTTATTGGCTTGAACTTGTCTGCTGAACTTGTCCCCCAGCATTTGATACATATAATGGCCAGCTGACGAGACTGACAGCTTGCTAAATTACTTATGTGTCTCTGCCAGTTCCCCCGGCACATTGTCTTTGATACATTCACTCTGCAGGAAAACATTTAAATGTGAGAGATGGATTACATGAGGCTTTGGGAAGCAGGCCTTTATGTTCTGCTCTGCAGAAGTGATGATGAAACAAAGTGATTACCAACTGAAATGATGTTTGCACACAAAGGAATATGTATTATTCTCAAACCTTGAGCCATGTGGCATTTAATGAGTTATTCCAAAAAGACCAAGAGCAGCCAGAAGAAAGGAGGACATGATCAGCTTTACTGGTCCGCCCCCCCCTGGGATTTTAGACTCAATCTTTTGAAAGAACTTATCTCTCTGTTTCATGAGATCCTTTAGTTATCTCCGTAGTGTTATGACCCAACGAGACCGGCTAGCCAAATGTGCCAGAGAACCCAGAAGAAGAGACAGGACACTGTCTTTACTGAAAGATCCACAAACTCAAAAACAGCAGGGTAGGGTTGGATTGGTTACGTGGTGTGGTCGACACGGGGAGATGGTCCAGAGGGAATGCGGAGAGGGTCCTTGGAGCAGGGGGGGGGGGGGGGGGGTTGGACGAGACGCAACGTCGAGTTGTTTCTCGAGTAGAAAGGAGCCATAAGGTTCTCAATGATCAAGCGCCCGACGTCGGTCTTCGGCAGCCAAGGGTAGATCCCAGGTGTTCATTAGCCTCAGCAGGCCCGATTAACACCTGGGATTGATAAGAGCGTGGGGGCACAACACGTAGACATCCATTTTGCACCTCTTTGCTTTATTCTGAAATTCCCTCATTAGCGCATACCATCACGTGCAGATTTTGTATATAGTATTATTTATAGTATTGTTTTAAAAAGTAATACTACGGGAGGGAATGGGGAGTAAAAATGTCATTGTACTGTTTGCAATTGGCCAATAAAACATCTTGCATTTTGAATCTTGTAGATTTAAACTTAATCTGAAAGCAATGCCGTGCAGTATTCACATCATTGGCAACACATAAGACTATCAAGAACAGTCCTGAACCGTCCTGTTCTGATAGCTTTAATTCAAAAAGTGTCTTTATAATACTGGCAGGTCTCAACAGAGAAAATAAATAAATGACTACGAGGCAAAAACTCGGGACGAGAAACCAGACTACACTCTCGGTTTAGAAAGGTGAATAGGACCTTGGCGTGTGCATTAATTGCAAAACTGTTCTGCAGCGCTATCACTTATCATTTACTAATTAAAAATGTGCTCTTACAAAATTTCTCACATGAGCTCATAAATAAAACGATAGCATCGTCTGCCCATTGTCGGAAACCCAGCGAACACAAACTTGGCCAGCATTGATAAACTAAACTTTTCCCGTAGCCGGTGGCAAGACGTGTCTGCTAAGGCTTAAAATTAAACCTGTGTAGTAGAGCGGCCACTGTAGAAATACATTTGATTAAATCGTCTTCTGATTTTAACAAAATGGCTGCCATGTGTCAGATATGTTGTGTGTTATGTGCTACATGTTTTTAGTCATATCAAAATCATTTACCTGTTACATTTTTAGGTACAAAAGTCTTATAAAGGCTTATAAAAAGACTTAGAAGCTACATGTACAATTCTAAAATAAATCATGACATCGTATACAATTTAAGTATGAAATAATACCTTTGTCAACTGCGCTGGCCTGCACTCTCTAATTTGTTAGTTGTGTTTCCATTTCAATGTCCTATGTAATGTATGCAATGCCAAAAGTAAATGGCTCCACCTCCATCAACGTGACAAGACAATTCCTTTAACTTTAAAATAAATTGCAAAATGGAAACATTGACCATTAGATAAAAACACTTTGTTTTATAATTGCAAGGATAGTCTTAATATATTGTGTATATATAATGAACGTAATTCTTATGACTTTAACGACTTATCATACCGTAACTTAAAACGCCTTTATGTCTGCAAAAGTAAGTGCCAGCCCTTTTACCGTCTTTGTGGAGTGACCTTACCGGTCCATCTTCTCCACACAGTAACTGAGTGACAGTCAGACAGACGGGTGGTGTTGACAGCTCTGCTCGCGCTTTCCCAAAGCGGCGAAATCCATTTAGTCGTGGGCGTGTTGATATTAGATTAGGGTGATACTAAGTTTAGGTTGAAAGTGTCAAAAAATGACACTTATGTCACACGTTTTGAGTGAGACAATATACATTGTCTCGTTGTCCTCCACATGTCTGAGTGCGAGGGAATGAAGTGAATTGACTTGAATAAATAAATAGTTTTCTATTTTCTACAAACCCTGGACGACATGGGGTTTGACAACGTGGCAATTAACTAAAACCTTTACTGACTGCTCAGATCATAGACATACATTATGTACCATAGACATTGACTGCTTCGCCCCGACAAATGTCAGAAAGAGGCGTATTGGAGAGGCAAAGACTGGCATGTAAATTAAAACAAATGCAAGGTAACAGGGGAGCTGCAGGGGAGTTTTTTTTCTTTGCATAAAAAGCACAACAATGTTTAGATTTGTCAACCGATTTGTAGTACAAAGTTTTGTCTCCACCAGTTATATAGAATCTCAATAGTTGGGCTATAATTGCTGCTAAACACCAGTGGCGAAGCATGTCTATCACAACTGGACATCTGGACCCCCGCCCCCCCCTTCGAAAATACAGTTTTTCTAGTCAGAC
Source organism: Muraenolepis orangiensis (assembly GCA_027704905.1). Taxonomy (NCBI): domain Eukaryota; kingdom Metazoa; phylum Chordata; class Actinopteri; order Gadiformes; family Muraenolepididae; genus Muraenolepis; species Muraenolepis orangiensis. Next base: position 4,678,777 of record CM051010.1, on the reverse strand, counting down.
GGACGTCACGGAGGTCACTTTATGCGTTATCTCATTTAGGCAGATCAGATTGTCGCATCCAATTTCCAATTTGACCATAGTTGTAAAGCAGTGTCCATGTAGTGAAGTGACAGCCCAACACAGACCACCACACACAGGCTATCGATTAAAGGGACGGTCTAAAACGATACGTGAAAAGGCTTAACGTAACTTAAAGTTCCAAAACAGCGATCAATAATCACCAAATGTCTCTGGCATGTCTTGTCATTAGCACTTTCACCTGTCAAAATATCAAAACCTAAATACGGAAGTTATGTTACATTAAGTGTTTTCCTCTCATAAAGCTGCGTTTAGAATTTCCCTTACTGGCTCAATAGAGAGGAAAACACTTAATGTCACATAATGTCCATAATGGGAGGATTTAAGATGAGATATTCTGACAGGTGACAGTGCTCATGACAAGACATATGCCAGAGAAATTAGGTGATTATTGATCGCGGTTTTGTAACTCTTAGTTACGTTAAGTCTTTTCACTTTAATACCTTGAAGGCCCTGACGCTTCACCACTGCTAAACACTCAAGAGAGGAGTGTGTATCAACGTTAGCTTACTTACATGAACTGAATGATATGCACATCAGCTCAAATACAATATGAATGACTTCTCTGAAAAATGTATCATAAAATATTTTCTTTTTAAATTAAGTCATAAGAAGAAATGTCATAGTATGTTCTTGCAACCATATAGTTGACCAATTGAAGAAGAGTAGGGGCAAGTAGTAACTACGAAAGTAACTCTCTTATGACGTCCCAATAGACGTCATAAGGAATTGTAAAAACTCAACTTTTTCACATTCATATGTCAGTCGCTCATGCCAAAACCAGCAAAGAGAGCAGCACAAAGGGAGACTCAAAGGACAGACAAACGAAAACGCATCTAGGGTGTAATAAGGTGAGTAGTGATGAGTTCAGTTTTACTTTTAAGTGAAAGGTAAGTCCCTGAGATCTGGTTTGGATTGTGGAGCTTTTTGTACAGCTGTTTGCCTCACTCAAGCTGCACATGAGTGAGGCATCTGTTTTCCAGTCCAATTATCCAAGTTAGAAATAGAGAAAAGCAAATATCATGATATTTTGGACCAAATACCTCGATATTGATAACACAATATTGTAGTTTGACAACTGGTGCTTTAACAAAATCCAACGGCCTTTAACAATCCAAAAGCCCTCTTTACGGTATTTCTATGGCTCCGATCACATGGGCGGTTTAGTTTAAGACGCCGTAGTGGTATAGCCACCTGAGACACCCGAAGCCCTCATCTGCCGTCGATACAAAGTAAATGTCAGCAGAATTTACAAATGATATGTGTGCAAATAGCAATTACCGTATTGACCCGAATATAAGACGGGTTTTTTTTCCTAGAAAAAAATCAAAAAAAGAGGGGTCGTCTTATAATCGGGGTTTAGACTTTTCGATGTACCGTAATTGCACATGTAACTGCGCAACAACAGATCGCGCCAAACGAGTGTTCCGAGACACCGCGCGACACTTAAAGTAACTCAAAGTCTTAAAGTAACAGTACATAAAAATAGTTACCTGGAGAGTTAGAAATGGAGAGACAGCGACCAACTTGAAAAAAGTGGCTCAAAAGTAGGGCAAGTTAATAAACAGAAGAGACGAAGTTACGATGCCAATTTTAAGATAATGGTGATAAACGAAGCAGAGACATCAAACACCTGTCATTGCGACGCAGGACAAGCCCAGCGCCTGCCCTCAGACTTCAGAGAGAAGCTACTGTCTTATCAGCGATATGTGATCAAGTTAAGGAAGAAGCACTCATACCCCCTTGATCAGATGGGCAATGTGACGCCTGTGTATTTTGACATGCCATCTGTCACTGTGCATAAGAAAGGCGACAAATCAGTGATCTACTGATCTACTGGAAACGAGAAGAGCCGAGTAACGGTCATGTTAACGCGCCTCGCAGATGGGACACAACTTCCCCCGTACGTGGGGGATTATGGTAGGTGCCCAGGCAAAGGGCTGGATGGAGACGGAGCTTGTGGTGGACTGGCTCAAGGTGGTGTGGGGCAGACGGCGTGGGGGACTCAGAAAGCAGAGGAACATGTTGATTCTGGATGCTTTCCGTGGACACTTGACTGAGCCAGTCAAAACCTAGTCACTAGTGATCATACCGGGCGGAATGACAAGCCAGCTGCAGGTGTTGGATGTGGTCGTTAACAAACCATTCAAGGTTAATCTGCGCAAGAGATCCACAGAGTGGCTCCTGGCTGCTAATCACGCACTGACACCGTCTGGAAAAATCCAAAAGCCTGCAGTACGTTTGCTCTGTGAATGGATCTTGCAAGCATGGGCTGACGTTTCCCCAGAAAGCATTAATGGGTTTAAGAAATGCTGCGTATGCCATGGATGGCAGCGAGGATGACGTGATGTGGGAGGAGACGGGGAAGCAGACACCGTGAGTGACGATAGCGGGAGTGAGAGGAACAACCAGCGACGTAGAAGACGAGCTGAATGAGAAGACTTGATGTGACCAATAGACTGATGTTCTGTTTCATTGCTCTACCGTTTTATTGCACTACTGTTTCATTGCAATCTATCTAGCCTGTTTTGTTTTTGTTTGTCAAGTTAGGCAAATTTTAACACAATGTGTGATGTGTGTTATTTTGGATATTTTTTCCAAAAATGAGTCTTGAAAAAGAGGGGTCGTCTTATAATCGGGGTCGTCTTATATTCGGGTCAATACGGTACCTTACGTAAAGGATTTGCGGTTAACTTAATTGCCTGTGGTTGTCACTCAGTTAAGGTTTGAAGAAAAATCCCTTAATATGCAGGGGTGGGTTTCCCGATAACGTTGTCTCTTAGCGTGTTACGAAGACTTGAAAGGTATACCTTACTAAAGTTGTTTACTGTTCTACGTGTGTTCCACGAACTATCCCTCAGGCGGCTGCTTAAGGTATACCTTCTTACGTCCGACGTTGCGCTGAAATCGATGACTCGAGAATCGACTTTTCACTCCAGGTAGCGACTGTTTCACCGCGTTATGAGAGTTTTATCAATAAAACACTGCAGGAATACTAAAGAACATTGCATTTATCATGACTGAGAACATATTCATAGAATTTAAAACTTACAAACTCAATTATCAAACCGTAAATCTAATGATTGCCTACAGGTGGCACGAGCCCGCCACCTCAGATTGTGATATCAAGCCTCTTCCCGCTACACCACCTCAGCAAATTACGCCACCTACCAGTACACCTTATTTGGCAAGAAAAGGTTGATTTAAATATTTTTTATATCATTGTCATGGTGCCTTAAATAACTTTGCAATTAGGGTTGATTAACCAGCAGCCCCATCACATAACTGGTGTAGTTCACAATTCTCTCTGATTGGCTGACAATTTCAATAAAAGCGCACCAACAAGAAATGAACATTAGATATGTAACATTAGATATGTCAGGCAGTGGTGTTGCGCAATATTTCGGTGCTCCCCCGCAGGTCATGAAGTCCAACGGGGGGGGGGGGGGTCGCGATCGTGAAGTCCGACGGTAGGGTGGTGGTCCGGGCCGGCAGGTATGCCAGATGGCCAGTCAAACCGTGGTGCCTAGCAACTTAACAGGTAGGGGGGGGGCTCCTAAACTCCGGGGCTCCCCCGCACCGCGGGGTCTGCGGGGGCCTCCGCTACGCCACTGATGTCAGGGCAAAAACATCGCAAAAAGCGGTCCGCCAGCGTCACCAATGTGGAGATGGAGGTCATGCTGGATGAGGTGGCGCTGAATCGTGAAGACTGTTTTCGAGCACTGTTTTCGAGTTTTAGGAGTTTAAGAGGCGATTTCATGTTCAATAAAGTGCAAAATGTATCCACCGTAATGTACAATTTCGGCATGAAAACATTCCCATTAATGTGGTATTTTTGTTGTATATTATTACCGTTATGAACTACATATTGATTCACAGATTGAAATAAAACTAGGCCAACAGCTGATTTCAGAGGCTTGCGGGTCGGAACAGTGGTGGCCACTAGCGGAGAGAGCTGACAACATCGCTAAGGTGGAGTTAAGAGAGCTCCAGACCTGCCCTACGAAAGTGTTACTTACGGAAGGTATACTTAGCTAAGAACGTTTCGGGAAACACGGCGAGAAGTT
>CM051010.1:4597132-4669632 GCA_027704905.1 Muraenolepis orangiensis | reverse complement strand
CAGCATCCATCTCAGATTGTATTTCACTGTATAGTGTCCACTTAGTGAGGGGAGGCTGAGAGCATTCATCAGTGATGGAACAATTCAACAACAGTCAGTTTGTGAGATGTTCTTGGATTTAAGGTAAATGTGAATGTTTTTTGTTATTTTTTTTCCCTGCCAGTGCTCAGACTGGGGAACACCGTGAGCGCCATTGAGACTGCAAAGAGAACCATACATCTGGCCGACCCCGTGCTCAACCTATGCCTGACCATGGCCAACATAAACCGTGCTCTCTACTTCTTCTGCGACAACGTGCTCTGGGCCAGAAGCGCCGGCCTCATCCGAGACATCGACGCGGAGCGCTGGAGCCGAAACGCCTCTCGCTTCTACTTTGTGACGCTGGTGCTGAACCTGTCCAGGGACGCTTACGACATCTCCAAGCTCGTGGCGCAGAGGGCGAGAGATAAGCACATGCAGGAGAGAATGAGGCAACACCTAAATGACAGTCATCAGGTGGCCGAAGTGATCGTGCCACAGCTGGATGCCTTCCTCTTCCTGCTCCAAGAAAGCCTCAGAGCTAATCCCGCCGTTGCCTTGGATACGCTGAAAAATATTTGCGACCTGTTTATTCCAATGAACCAATTGGGCATATACAAAACGAACGGGGGGGTGGTCGGGTTCTGTGGTCTGATGTCGTCTCTTTTAGGGATTGTGACACTGTTGAAGCCTAGCTTGAAAATCAAGCCATAATTATGGCCATTGAGACTTGTTTTGCTTGTGTGCAGATGATGATGATGTTGAAGGGTCAGGGTATGATGTAAACATTACATTATACCCCATGAAAAGGGTATACACACGTTTGTGTTGCCATGGCTGTGAGTGAATGGGAAGATTTGTTATGTAGGCTTAACAGCGAGACATACAGAGAATATTTTTGATCCTTTAACTACACTGGAGAGGAACATCTTGCTCATAATTAATGGTAAGGATGCAGTATTTTTATGTAGGTTAACCCAACAACTGTTGTATTTTTGCATAATTACATCTAGAATGTGATTCATTTATTATATGCACAACTTTAACTTTAAACAGTTTAGGGCACACACTACAATTCTAGGTTTCAGCTTGATGACAATGGTGTTCCTCTGCACTATTTGATGATCATTATCATTAATCTGGTTATTTCAAGAATTGACTACCTCACAATTTGTTGAATGCCTTGTCACTCATTGGTGTGAACAGATCGGTGTGAACTACTATGTCAGAGCAAGATGTAACTGATGGCATTGGTGAATGATGTAAACTATGCGCCATTCACGTGGTTTAAAGCAAATCTATGCAAATTGTGTTGCTAGAATAGGACGCCTTAATTGTTTTCTTACATGATGTACAGCTTGAATTAAATGATTAATATAGTGCTGTTTGAACTCTGTGTGATATTGGCATATTTGATTTGTATCTTTTTGTAATGCATTTATTTATTTATTTTGAAATAGTACTTAACATAATACTTAAAAGCATAAAAGCAAAGAAAATACATCCCATTCGATGATGCATCATGCAAGTGTGCTTTTTTTTTTTTTTTTTTTAAGGCAAAGAATTTTATTTTCCAGGTTACTGGCTCATGTGTTTATCCATCCAGAGGGCAAAGTTCATTCCGTTTTTAACGACGGTACAAAGAGCGCATTGGGCACAGGGTTGGTTTAACTCTATTGAAAGGTTACTGAAAAGATTCAAAGTTCGTCGCTAGCAGTAGCGGAATATGTAATCATCCAGGTCTAACGTTTGCAGCCTACAACAACTTAACTGTCTACTTAAATGGAAATTCAATAGACTGCGTCATCGCAGTAATAATTAACAGCAAACACGTTTCACTGATGTCTTAGAGAGCAGTCTCTAAGACATCAGTGAAACGTGTTTGCTGTTAATTATTACTGCGATGACGCAGTCTATTGAATTTCCATTTAAGTAGACACAGAAAGTGTGTTGGTTTTTAAGTAAACGTTACCTCAAAGCAGGTTTAGCCAGATATTGAGGTAGAAGCTTAGAACTGGGAAGAACCATCCACTGGTATACACTTGTTCAATAACACTTTAGCCACCTAGACTTGAGGACGTCAAATTGAACGGCATTTGCCGTCAATGTCCTTATCAAAACGGAAGGGTTAAGGAAAGGGGATGAACGGAAAAGTATAATACAACCTGGCACTTGGAAACCCCTTAACTTTGACCATATTTTGAGGTGGAACTGAAACAACATAGGAAGTGAGGGTCAGTGTACGCTACGTGCGTCTACTCTTTACGGCGGCCCGAAACAACCGCGTACTACGTACGTCAACCCTGAAGAAATACACTCGTCGCTCTTAGGTCGCCGCCATCATGGATTTACAGCCAGTGACGTCACAAGAGTACACAAGCGTCCACTCCAGTGACGTAGTACGTACGTAGGCCTCTATGATTTCGGTGACAAATGACAAATTATATATATATATAATTGAAATATCCAATTTTTTTATTTAAAAGTAAAACACAGAATGATGGTAATTTTGTGGTTTCAAGATGAATATGTTTACTCTTACGTTAATGTTTGTAACTGTGGTGGAAATAACTCAGTGAATAAGTCATTGTATGTCATTTTTTGTATATAATTTATGATGTTAGAAAACACATTTGTTTTAAAACGCAAAACAAGTAAGACTTTCATGGAGAGAAGTAGACCTATGTGGCACAGAAAAGTGCAGCACAAAACAACAACAATTGGCTTGATTCATATTTGCATTTAAAAACAAAACAAAATAAGAGGACATTCAAACAAATAATTTAACCTTCACAAAACGAACAGTTGCACAAATGGAGTATCAGCGACCCAGAATATTGTGGCAGGTATGTTACAGATAATATTATGACATCACAGCTGTGTTTTACTAGTGATTCCAATCATGTCAACAGAGTGTTGACCTTTCTGACCCAGCCTGCAAATATACCTGAATGATCTTGCATGTACCTGCACACATATATGTAACAAATTAAAATAAAAAACAATCCATTTCAGAAGGCATAAGACCACATCGAGTAGTGCAATGTCAAAATATAACATTCACCGACGTACATTATAGAACTAGCTTGTATTACCCCACACAAAACACAATAAAGACAAACCTAAAAATGACCAACACATTGACATGATCATGCGTGTAATACCCTGTAAGCTTGACAAAAAAAAAAAAGGCATTTGGACATCATTACAAACCATTCATCCACAGCATAAATGGGCTGCCATCCTGGCGTATACAAAATTATTCCTACATGGTGATGCATCAAAGAGTCGTTTACACGTGACATGATGTAAAGGCAATTTCCGGTATATGCTAGGTGTCAATCCAATTAAGCTTTGGTCCTGACAAGCACAAGCCCATAAACACAACAGGCTTATTCTGAGGAGTGCTTGGCACACAGGAGGATGGCAATACTGGTGTGACAATGGCCATGGCCTGTTTGACGATATTGCATTGCTTGACATTAATGTATGCATTTCAAATGCATATATTTTGCACAGATGGCTATTATTACCTCTAGCCTCTATTTTGCCATGTGGCAAATAATAGATTGCTTTTGTTAAGACTTTCGTCTCTGTTCTTATTATAGTAATGGTATTTCATAGGTTCATTAGTACAACTCATTGTCATGAGTGGTACCGGTATACGGTCAACTTCAATGATACTTCAAATAACTTTAGCTTGTTTGGAATGACATGAACAACATGTATAGCATGTCGTTTTCCCTTATGATTGTACAATCAAATCAAGATCACTTTTAATCCATATAGGACGAGGGGCGAGCAACAAATCAATTCAGCAGGATCGTATATCGGAAGATATAAAAATGCATTTGGCTTTCACTGTAAGCTAACCATTTTACAGCTTGAAAATACCCAGCGACTGCATCAAAGATCACAAGCTTGTGATTTTGGGCCTCTGATTTAATTAACACTTGGAGAAGTAACATGAGCAACATCCAAGTTCTTCCTACTCCAGGACCCTTGGCTTGGCAGTCTATTGGTCCAGATGGAGCATTTTGGTCCAATCGGATTACACTCAGCATGTGGGGCAAAATGCCAGTTGCTAGGTAGGAGTCAGTGTTTGGTCGTACTCCAGAATCAGGATTTTGATATGAGAAAGCTTCTGATGTAGGTACTCACAGCGTTTCTTTTCTTCCCGATAACCGGGGAACTTCTGAAAAGACAAAGACACAAGCGTTAACACAAACTTCATATTATTAAAATATATATAAAATCGAATCTAAATCTTTTTTGTGAGACAAATTTATAGGAAAACACAAATATCTTACCTTCTTATACTTTTTATATTTTTGTAATATTTGGTCTTCCATGAGCTGTAACAAAATAATAATAATAATAATAATAGGGTTTGCGTTATCATTGGGTATTTTCTTCTTCTTGTATTTTCCAACTCTGGTGTAAATTGATGAAAAACGCATGGCGCTCATAACAGTTTGTTGTATAAAGTGAGTGCAGTACCTTGTACTCCTGTGTACCGGGGGAGAGAGTGTTGATCTTGGAGCCCAACTGAACAAACATCTCTGTCACAGTGCCGATCCTCTCGTGAAGGGCTCTGTATTCATCGTACTCCGCACAGAAGTCGTCCTTATATTGTTGACGCTGTTCCGACGCTGCTATGGCTCTGTATTTACTGAGGAGGGAAAACACACATAGAAAACATATGCTTACACTTTATTTGTAAACAAACAAAAAAAGGTAATCCTGCTAATTCTTAAAACAGGGGACATATTTTACTTGTATGTGTCCAGTAGATGGCGGTATATACTAACGTCACCAAATCAGCTGCCTTCCAGTTCTACTAATCATGCGAACTTATCATGACAACCCTTCCTTAAAGTTAATTTAAATGATATAATATTCATGTAATAAAATATATAATATATATATATATATATATATATATATATATATATATAATCCTGCGAGACAATATGAAATTGGCAAATTATATCATTATATTTTCCAGATGTTAGATTTTGTAAGTGAGGGGGGGAGGGGATATCTAGTGATTAGTGAGGGACCCAGTAAGCAGGTCCAAATACAGTTAGTTTCTTTAACTCACATTAAATAGTCTGGCAGTTCCTCTTCAAACGCATGGATAACAGGTGTGCTGTCCCCTTCTTGGTCTGTGCATGAACAAAACAAACAAACAAACAAAAAACAACAAAATGAGGAAAGGCATTCTGCCAATGCAAACGCGATAAGGCATCCATCATCTGCATGGCGATTGAGTGATTTATCTCTGGGCCTGATAACAGCGTTTTTATAGCCAGGCGAGCGGCATGGTGGGAGGCAGCCCGGCGCTGCCTGCCGACTCACTGGACCAGAGGTTAGCCAGCTGTTCCAGCCAAACATTAACAGGCTGACCAGGGAGAACGGTGTGAGAAACAAAAAAAAAAACACACACACACACACACACACACACACACACACACACACACACACACACACACACACACACACACACACACACACACACACACACACACACACACACACACACACACACACACACACACACACACACACACACACACACACACACAGAGAGAAACCGGTCCAATGATAAGAGACAGAAACAAAAGCTCACATAGCAACCTCCCTCTACGGCCACATACCACGGATGCTTTGCTGACTGTGCTTCTGGTCCGGGCTGCTTTCCGTCCAGTTGGGTTTCAAGCGCTCTCGCTCTTTCTCCTTGTGCTTTTTCGACTTCTTCTTCCGATGCAGGCCACCGAGGAGCCGCGGCTCCGTGCACAAGGAGACATTAGCCTGGGGAGTCTGGGGACACAGAGGGGGGACCGGTGGGTCCAGCTCTGCCCTCTGTGGTTTGGGATCCCCGGACGGCTGGCTTTGTGTGTGTCTTGGGTAGAGGGCTGTGGGACTCCCCTGGGGGTGATCGTTGGTCCTTTCAAACTCAGTTTTGGTCTGTACACTAGTGTTTCCCAGTGCCGCTGAGCTACGGGACTTCACAGGTCCGGCCTCCCCATTAGACGGGGATTGCGAAGGCAAAACCTGGTCCAATAGTCTTTGTTTCTTGGGTGTCTGACAGTGGACCTGAGAGTCAGAAGGCAAAGGGCGTTTCTGGAAGAAACAAAGCAAAGTGTGACTCACGAGTGTTCCTTTAAACATTCAAATACATCTGAAAGTTAACCAAGCCCAAGTCTGTCCCAAGTAAGTCAGCCCAAGTAAGTCAGAGTAGTCTCGAGTTAGCTATAAAATGGGTATATGTTATAACTGTGAGACTGCTCAGTATTATGGAACAGTGGAAGTGAAGATGGCTTTCATTAATGGGGGCTGATCATTACCACAGAGAGGATTTTGGCAGGGCTGAGCTGCGAAGGGGAATCTCCCGGAGCTTTGTGGAATGAGGGGTTGGACTGCAGACTTTTAACCTGGCTACCATGGATATGCTGGGACTTCCTGAAAACACATTGGGAAGAATATATCCTCATTAAGATAGAGAGGAGGGGAGTGACATGTGACAGTGGAGGGGATTGATTGACATTATTCATAAAATCAAACACCAATCAATGTTGGTCAATAATGAGGAAAAAAAGCCATACAATTCTACACAACAACAAGAACAACAGAACAAAACCAATGGAAATTGAGAACTAAACATATACCCATTCAGCTGTGCCACTACAATGAACCAGATTACAAGTAGTCCATCTATATGCACTTCAAATAAATCACATGGTAGGTTAGATTGGATTGCATGTTGTAAACATGGTGTTTACCACGCAAGAATTCCCGTGCGACACGAGGTAAAGACACTCACTCGCATGCTACCATGGAACATGGAATGCCTCGTTCTGTGTGCAAAACGATTTTGAATGACTTTGTAATAGCTGCTGTTTTGAATCTGCCCAAGTGCTTTGCAAAGAGACAAGCCACCGGTAGGGCTTGTGGTTCTTTCCCAGCCTCCTATACATGTAGGGAACCCTCAGGTTAGTGTGGTCACAGGAAGCCAGAAGAAATGCAAGAGGGATGAATCTCACCCTGAAATCCATGGGCTTTGGCTACTGACATGGGGAATATCTCTAAAGGTATATTGGTGGGCAAGGTGCTCATGGAAGAAGATGGATATTCACCTGGCCAGGAGCCTGTGGATGAGCTGCTTCTCCTCCTCCAGGTAGCCTGGCCAATCTTTCTGCACATGCCTGTACAACTCCTCCTTCAACGTGTAGCTGAGGTCCTTGGGGTTAACTTTAGCAATCTGAAAATCAACGGCCCCAGAATGTCAACAATCCGGGGAAAAAGGAAAATGGGTTGACTAGAATACGCAGTTTTTAAAGTGTGTTTCTCGGCCGTTGAATGTGTGCAATGCCTTGCACCCTAGACCTAAATGTAAATTTAACATCATGGTACATGCATGTCTGGGATAATTGATTCATGTAACAAATAGGTTAGCCTGAAGACACTGTTACCCTCTCCTGAGAAAACCACCAGACGTTTGGTAATTCTTCACAATAGAAAGCAGTGCAAGGCTTAACTAACTTAACAGGTCCCAGGGACGTATACCTGGAGTGAAGTGACAGAAGTACTTTAAAGCCTTTAACATTGTCGGCATCAAACTTCAGTTGGCTGCCGTGACTGCTAGAAACAGTAGACAATAGAACCAGAACCAGAACACACATTTGACGATTCTCTCTGTGTTTTGTCTGTCTGGCCCACGACGGCGCCATATTCCGTCCATTGTTAACCGGGGGCCCAGATGTCTCACCTCCTCCAGCACTGAGGTCAGGTCTGCTTTGTCCTTTAGACTGGCCCGCTCCCTCTCCAACCACAGAATCAGCTCGGGTTTCCTGTAGGGCTTTAAGGCCAGGAGGTGAACGAGGCGGTCCCTCAGGGGCCGCTGGGCCAGGGAGACGGGAGGCGTGCTCCTCTTGTTGCTGGGGGACTGCTTGTTGCTGCCGTCCGTGCTGCTCCCCTTCCTCTGGACCTTCACGCATTTACCTGGGAGGAAGACCATGGCGGCAGTAGCGTTAGCATTAGCTTTAGTATAGGCATTTGTATTAGCGCCGGCAGTAGTGTCAGCAGAAGTGTTGTAGTCGTGTTAGTACAGTAGTTCTCAAACTATTTTTTTTACAAATGTACCCCCTACAAAGTCTTCTTTTTCAACCAAGTTCCCCGTTCGGCGGTACAGAACATGAAACTGTACTGTTTAAAACGTGCGTATTATTTGGTGAACATTGGACATTAAATGGGTGTTGCAGATACTTCATCATTCATTGGAAAGATTTCCAGAATGTGCTGGTTAGTATTCAGACCCCAGATCCTTCAAAGTACCCCTAGGGGTGCGCGTACCCCAGTTAGGGAACCACTGTGTTAGGGTTAGTATTAGCGTTAGTAGGGGCCAAGATAAGCAGAGGTTTGTTTTGGCAGTGATTAGGTCGGTGATAGCGGCATCCGTATCAGAGATAATCAAAGATACCGGCTGCGTGGCGACTGTGCGTATGTGAGTGTGAGACAAGGAACGTGCGTAAGGGTTCATACACTTTGAATTGCCTGCGAACAAAGCAGCCCCAAATCCAGTCCTCAGGCTAGTTATGCAAACAAGGCACCCATTTTTAAATGTGAACACAGCCTCCCAGTGCATACACAAATATTAGGATATCCTATCAGACCGCTTCAATTGATCTCGCCTACTGAGTGGAAACTCAGTAGGCAACAGAGTGTTCCCTCCTCCGATGCACTTTATTTCCAATTTTAGAAATGCATTTTTACCCGAAGGCAACCGAAAGATAGAACAAGAACTGTACTTAGAAATGTTTTCACTCTTTTGTTGTCTCTTCCTGAAACATTGGGAGCTCTTGTATTAAGTATTTCACATGACAGCGGATGTTAAAAGATAAATGAATGACATCTTAAACCTAGAGGGCTGTGCTTTTGGGATGTTCGGGCCATGCGAGGTCTCCGAGAGTGGGACACCGTGAAAGGAAGGGCTGACAGTTATGGGGTTATGCCGGCTGCTGAGTAAACAGAGACGCATGGAAACCAAAGCAGCCGACACAGAGAGGCCCTTTCTTCCCTATTCAGCCAGACCCTCGGCAAGCAGGGCAAGGCAGTGCTCAGGAGAAAAAAATCTGTCTCAACTGTAATCTCATTAGAGCACTAAGCCATACTTTGGAGGTTGCTATAGGACAAGGAAACCAGAGGCTCTTCAACTGGGCACTTTAGTGTACGTGTGCACCACCATTTAGAATGAGCACAGTGACAGTAAGCTCTGTGTGTTGAACTCACCAGGACAATGGTATTGGCTTGGCATTGTTCAAATGATGCTATATTACATACTATATAGTCTGAATGAGTTTTCTGGTGGAATATACATAGCTGATCATACGTATTATGTGGTATGAAAACTAAAAAAATCCACCATTCATTCAGTCATTTATTCATCATCAATAATAATGATGATATAGGATTCATAGATGCATGACCTTAAGACTGTCTCTGTGGGAGTTTAGCTTTAAGGCTAATGTAGGGCAACAACATTTCTTGACCTTAGTAAAAAAATAAGGGAAAAAAAGGAATTATGAAACAAGGCTACTGCAAAAAAAGCTAACTACAACAAGCTAAATTGTCCCTAAATGAGTCATGAATAATGTTTTTTTTAAGACTAATTTAAGCCAATTGCTTCAAATGCGGTATCCCTCATAATTCATTAATGTTTCATATTACATTATTTTACAGTCGAGTTTCATTTCACTGTCAATTATAGTAGACTGAGTGTCGTTAATCTGCTCGACAAAACGTTGTCTCTCTCAGCATGACACTAGTTAGTGCTGACCCCTGACAAACCCAATCACTTTCATGTTATCGGCCAAGTGCCTCAACCGCCGAGGACAAACAAAAATGCAGATAAAGAAGAAAAAACATACACTTCTAACCCTAACCACATAACCCTACCTTTAATGATAACTACAAACCCATAGGTCAATAAGAGGCTTCGTAAAAATAGCAAGGGAAGCGGCAGTGACACATTTTCCTAGGAAATGCTTAAACTTCCTGTTTATTCTCTCCGTGTCCCACTTGTTGGGACACACCCCTTATGACCGCATGCACGAATGAATGAATGAATGACTCAATGAATGAACAAACAAACAAACAAACTTTGAAGACTTACTCGGGCCCGGCTTGATCTCAATGGCTGAGCGGCTCCAGATGTCCTTTTCCACCTGAGACACGCGCTCCCGGGTCATCTGATAGGAGTCGTCCGTGGCACACACTGTGATCTTGTCCTGAATGCTGCCCTTCCCCTCCAGCAACTCCCGACCCTCCCTTCGTCGGTCGGATGATTGGTAGGTTGGATGGTTGGATGGTTGGTAGGTGGGTAGGTTGGATGGTTGGCGACGGAGGTGAAGTGAACACATGGGGAGGAGGGAAGGGGAGAAAACACACTCAGGGCTTCTGTAAAAATCGAAAATCTAAATCTCAATCTGGAGGATTGAATACTTTTTATGGGTCACATACGCACACACACACACACACACACACACACACACACACACACACACACAGTGACATTTGATTCTCTGCATTAAACCCCATCCAAGTATTAGGAGCAGTGGGCAGCTATTGTGTATATACAGCTGCCCGGGGAGCAGTGTAGGGGCTCTGGTGCCTTGTTCAAGGGCACCTCGGCAGTGCCCAGGTGTTTCGGGGACTTGAACTGGCAACCTTCCAGTTTCCCAAGCCAAGTCCCAACAGACTGAGCCATCATGCCGCCCAGTAAGCTTGTATACTCACATATTATCGGTTAGAGTTAAATAGTTTCTGTCTTCTATGAAAAGGCGAAATGGAGGTTTGTTTGTTTCTGTCAACCACAAACAAACACCGCTGTGTTTGTTTGTGGTTGTGTTTGTGTGTGTGCGCAATGTGTATTGTAATAAACATATTCAACATAGCTCCTTAAAACCTATTTGTCAGAAATACTAGGCTCCATTTGACTCTAAAGACTCTTGTAGCCGTGTTAAGTGTTTTGGTTGCTGATACACACAGCTTACATGTTTTTACATTTCTCCAGCCAAGATTTTGTGACCCACATTTTTTTTATTAAAAGAACCCATCTGGTGACGAGCCGTTATGTGACCCCGTGGTTTACATCGGGGTGATGGCCACTTGAACCGTGAACAACGGAAAAAGTGGACGTTTTTGTGTGTGCCTGTGTGACAATGTTACGGCTGTCTGTTACGGTCTCACACTGAATCAGTTTTGCAATCAATAAGGAGGAGGGAGATGGAGTGTGTGTGTGTGTGTGTGTGTGGGGGGGGAGGGGGGTGAGGCTACGGAAAGGGTTTTTATCTGCTTACCCGGAGACATATTGGTGAATGCAGTCGAAACTGGCCTGAGGTTTGTCTTTGCTGTCGCTGGACAGGTAGAAGGAGAAGACTCTGAGTGTGTCTGGCGTTTCAGCGGAGGATGCCGGGATCTTTATGTACTGTTAAAAAAAAAAGAAAGACATACACGATAAAGTAGAGTCAAATATAAATCGGAAAGGTCACGTGGCTCGGTGATGAGGCAGACAATAGATCAAATCGTATCTCGTCATTACAAAAACATTTAGAACATATTCATGTTTTATTGGCCTCACATATTAATATAGATTTTATTTGACTTCACGACTAAATTTTATTTTTGCTAATTGTTCATTATTTTCATAAGCAGTAGGCCTATTGCGGTAATGCGCTCACTTGTCTGAACTCATGTATGTGTATTAGAAAACGTTCATTGTTTTTGCACAGGAAATGAAAATGATCTGAATAGTAATAATAATCAAGGCCATGGCAGAGGCAGGCCGAGGCTACCTGAGACCTCCTACGACTGAGATGATGACCTTCAGCCAGCAATGGAGCCTCGCTGATAGACATAACAATAAAATATTAGATTTAGTGGCGAACGGACCAGCGCGGGAGGGAGCCTGACCTCCTTTCCCTGAAAGGCTAGTTTTTGCATATAATATGAGTAAGTGTGGCGTTATGCCCCGTTTTTCATTGTTATTTTATAGATATGCTCGGCTAGAATATTGTTAGTGCTCTATTCATCCCATGAATAGATGTCTTTATTCTTTAATGTTTTTATAATTTTATTTTCAAAACCTCTTTTTTTGACACAAGCGCACCGTTTGACACACGGTGACAATTTAAGCAAAACTAACATTTTTATTGCAGGTCCCACGAAAACACACACGCCGGTCAGTGGCACTCAAATTGGCTTCTCTAGTCTTCAATGGCAAGTGATTGATTACGGGCTGCCTGGCAGTGAGCACGGTGCCCCCAGCAGATGTGTCAGCCAGGACTCTAGCTGTCACAAATGCCCAGTCATGCAGCAAAACCACCAGAAGCGGTTTGTTGCAGCACGGAGCCAATGAGCAGCTAGTCTTTCAACACCCTTTCTCCCCCTCTCCCCCCTCTTCTTCTTCTGAACCTCAGCACATGCAGTTCACTCCCCCCCCCCCATCAGCTCCCAGCCCTCTTAATGTGTACACCACAAAGCACACGGACATAAACGAGTTGGGACGAGTGACCATTAATTTTGACCTATTTACGTCTCGCTCCTCACATGAATGGCGTGGGCAGATTGCCATAAATGTCTGCTTTGAGATTTCGCCAATTAACGACAATGAACGAAAAATACAAATTGGTTGTATCCTCAGGGCCCATTACTTAAAAACACTGTCTTCCATGCAGTTATCTTGCCCGGATTTGGAAGCAATAAGTCATTAAAATGAGGTTTCAGAAGTAGGTCAAAGCCCGCCGCGTATGAACAAACAGCATTTTATCTTTAAAAATAATTTAAAAAAGCTAATCAAAAGCTTGCTAGCCCCGAGGTGAGAGTACAGCAATTCAGAGGTACAGAGTTTAGCGTTGGTCGTCATGGTAACCATGTGATATACCCATCCCCCGCCTACCCCCACATCCCGGCTCTTTCGATTTCTGATGTGAGCCTTATTCAGACTGTTTGGGTCGGACCCTGGCTGAGGCCGTGCTACGGGAGCGTTACACTTTAATTTGAATCAACGTCATTCAGGTCAACACCGCTCAGAGGTCGTCACCCTGTTTTTATTCAGCGCGTCCCTCCCATCTTTATAGCCATATGTCACTTAACCCATTAGGCCCCAGATCCAGATCCTGACTACTCCCCCACCCCCATGACCGGTTTGTTTTGGTTTTAGAAAGAGGGGGTGTTCCCAAAAACAAAATGGGTTGACTGAGGCCTCATACTGAGGCAAAAAGTAGCTATAGAAACATAAATGCCTTTATTATATTATATATTACTTCATATATAAAAACATAATGGCCTATTTTATTATTCTTCGTAGCCTGATGAACTGCACACACACGCCGCCCGCTTGGACAGATTAGTCATCCAGCCAAGCCACACAGGCCGTCGCGGAGAGCCTTGCGACTTTCCATTTTCTGACTCACGGCGGTTCCATAATGGAGCCTTTGGTCTGATCTCCTGGGGCCCCCGGGGCCCCTGACCCAAGCACTGTGCACGCAGCGAGGCCATTCCATCTTTTATTCAAGCCGGGGGGAGAGCTGCGCAGCTCCACAGGTCAACCATCAGAGAGAGTGCGGGTCAAACGTCTGCGGCACCACCGCAGCATCATCTATAGCGGCTGGCTGGCTGCTGTTATTGGTCGACATCTGGATTTTTTAATCCAGAAATGATCAGAAATTCAAAACACCCAATATCATCTTAATCAAAACGTCAACATCTGCGTTGAAGTTCAATGAGCATGAATGAAGTAATAGTAAAACATTTCAATATATCTATCCGTTTATATAAAAACTAAAACAAAGATGCAAGTCGGACAGCAGAAGCTCAGGAGGTAGAGTGTGTAGGTGGCAACCGGGAGGTTGCTGGTTCGAACCCCTGGCTCTTCGTAGCCAAGTGTCACGGTGTCCCGAGCAAGACACCCTAACCCTATCTGCTCCTGACAAGCTGGCTGTCGCCTTGCAATCGCTATATAAATGCAGTCTGTTATATGTGCAGAACGTTGCTCCACATCTGAAGCTGAGCTTGGAGTGACCTTCGCCGGTTGACAGTTACGTCAGCGTGTCTTCTTAGTCATCGCAGCCAAGTGGCATCTGAATAAGCAATGCTTAGTAGTGAGTCAGTGCATGCCCCCCCCCCCCCCCTCCGACACACACACACACACACACACACACACACACACACACACACACACACACACACACACACACACACACACACACACACACACACACACACACACACACACACACACACACACACACACACACACACACACACACACACACACACACACACACACACACACACGGGTTGATACAATAACAGTCTGTGTGATGTCATCTGCAGCAGCAGGCCCTGGTGGTGTACCAGGCCCTGGTGGTGTATCAGGCCCTGGTGGTGCATCAGGCCCTGGTGGTGTATCAGGCCCTGGTGGTGTATCAGGCCCTTGTGGGTATCAGGCCCTGGTGGTGTAGCAGGCCCTGGTGGTGTAGCAGGCCCTGGTGGTGTAGCAGGCCCTGGTGGTGTAGCAGGCCCTGGTGGTGTAGCAGGCCCTGGTGGTGTATCAGACCCTGGGTGGTGTAGCAGACCCTAGTGGTGCATCAGGCCCTGGTGGTGTATCAGGCCCTGGTGGTGTACCAGGCCCTGGTGGTGTATCAGACCCTGGGTGGTGTAGCAGACCCTAGTGGTGCATCAGGCCCTGGTGGTGTATCAGGCCCTGGTGGTGTAGCAGGCCCTGGTGGTGTATCAGACCCTGGGTGGTGTAGCAGACCCTAGTGGTGTATCAGGCCCTGGTGGTGTAGCAGGCCCTGGTGGTGTAGCAGGCCCTGGTGGTGTAGCAGACCCTGGGTGGTGTAGCAGACCCTAGTGGTGTATCAGGCCCTGGTGGTGTAGCAGGCCCTGGTGGTGTAGCAGGCCCTGGTGGTGTAGCAGGCCCTGGTGGTGTAGCAGACCTTGCTGCACCTCCAAACAGGAGATGTCAAATACTTCCAGGCTGTTGGAAGGTGTCAGCCCAACTGGAACGGACAGCGGGGGGAAGAAAATAAAAACATGGCGTGTGTGTGTGTGTGTGTGTGTGTGTGTGTGTGTGTGTGTGTGTGTGTGTGTGTGTGTGTGTGTGTGTGTGTGTGTGTGTGTGTGTGTGTGTGTGTGTGTGTGTGTGTGTGTGTGTGTGTGTGTGCGCCTGTGCGTGTTGTTGGACGAGGACAAAGAGCATCTTCATGGATGTCTGTGTGAAAGCCCATCCTCGTCTTATTGGTGAAACCAAAATGTTTCGAAGATTTACTCTTCTCTTCCTCTTGCCAAAGATCTGCTGGAGGAAACGAGAGGATGGCTTCTCTCCTATTTTCCTCTTCTTCTTCATCACCTTTTTCTTTATCGTCTTCTTCTTCGTCAGCAAACAATTTTTTTCATCTCACTTGGCCCTGCGATGTTGCGTGAACAGATGCCTGGATACGGGGATTTCCACTGAAAATGTGTCCCCTCTCGCCTATACTGACATTAGTCACCATTGTCTTCCCATCGCAGCCCGCTCAGCCGTGGCTCCTCCGCGAGACGCCTCTCTTTTGTTCTGCCGTCTTCCCCCCCAACAGAGCTCAGTGCAATGGTCTGTGGAACCCGCCTGGATTATTCATGAACAGCCAAGAAGTGTGGCTGTTGTGTGTTGTTGGGGTTGGTTGGGGGGGGGGGGGGGGGGGGGGGGGTCAGAGGGAGGTTCTATGGAGGTTTGAGTCAGGGTTTGGCGTATAGTCTCTCCCCCCCCGCTTTGGAATGCGCTAAACATCGCTTGGCAACTCTGTGTGCACCGGTAAGGGGGGATGGCTGGATGATGGCTCGGCCCAGCATGCAGTGTCTACGCTCTCTGAATCTGTTTACACACTCCATAACCCCGCAATATGATTGGAACAATGGGAAGCACACTTTAACTGGCACCATCCATTCTTGCAATCATGGTTCTGGTGATAGTGGCTTTACGCCCACAATCACAACGATATACAACGCATATAATGCATTTGGGTCACTTTGCGAGGGCTGTTACTGTATGTATCGGAGACAAAGCCAGACAGCTCGCACTTTGATTCCCGGCAAACAAAGCTTGAGGGGGGGGTTGGGGTGGGGTGGGAATTGGAGTTATATTAATAAACGGCGGTTTACTATCCCTGTGCTGTAAGCCCGATGACTCCGTTGTGAGTCACTCGTCGGGAAAGCGTGATATGTGAGATCACTTCTTGCGATTCACACTATACTGCCAGTCAGCCTGGATGTTGTTGGTGGCTCCTGTGCGTTTGTGACACGGATCCTTTGCAATGGGGGGTTGGTAGAGACACAGGAACCAAAGATAGGGGGTTGGGATTGAACAGAGAGTAGGGATATTGCCGGCTGGGCAATTGTAGAGCAACCCCCTGCCCCCCCCCCCCCCTCCACGCACGCACGCACGCACGCACGCACGCACGCACGCACGCACGCACGCACGCACACACACACACACCACACACACACACACACACACACACACACACACACACACACACACACACACACACACACACACACACACACACACACACACACACACACACACACACACACACACACACACACACACACACACACACACACACACACACACACACACACACACACACACACACACACACACACACACACACACACACACACACACCTCCCCCAAGGTACTGCCTCCTATGCCATGCAGAAGCAGTCTCTCCCCAGCTAGGGCCTAATCTGTCAACCTCAACAAACGCACTCCATCCTCCCCCTCTCCACCACATCTCCTTGGGTGTCTCCCTTCAGACACTGACAGCAATTTAGACAACACTGCCGGCCACCATGTTGCCTGCCAAAGAGCCACATCGTAACATATCCCGATAATACCCCACTGTTTAGATCTCAATTTGGAATGAATGAAGATTATAGGGATAGATATTAGATATTTTTCAGAAACACCCTGATCTACTGAACAGTGTTTGCCGTTTTGTGTCATATGGTGCTGTGGTTTCAATGACATCCAAATAGCCGGTCTGTAAATGCATGCAAATGAGTGTAAAATTAAAAAGGCCTTAAGGCTTTGTTTACTTCCCGATTTAGAAATGCTTCTGAACCAGAAATACTGGAGGATTATACTTCCCCATAAGTTGCATATCTTATCTATTATTACACACCAATGACTGGACAGAGTTTGTGCAAACATATGAGTAAACCGGCTGTCTATACAAACAAACTGTGTATAACCTATTTGTAAACTTGGGTAATACAACATACGGTAATACAACATCTCTTGTGCGCAACCTACTGTAACTGCCTGCAAACCTTGTAAGCAAAACTTACATGATAACTCAAAAGGAACAACGTCGATATCCAACAGTGAAATTCACAGTAGGGGTTCTTAGTTGTGCTAGTGTCGACACACTTACTATGAGTAACGTGGATTCATTCCACCATCGTACTTTGGTTTTCCCAAAACCCCATCTGCGTCAACTAGGATGGAAGAGAAGTTGAAAGGGCTTGTTTACTTCCCCTGCCTGAATGGGCAGGGGAAGTAATGTCTCACCAACAGTACATCTGCGGTTTTGCTTGAAAGACAATACACTAGGGGGGGTATTTTGTTGTTTGTGGTTATTGGGGGTGGGGGGAGGGGGCAGTAACAGCTCAGTCTGTTGGGACTTGGCTTGGGAACCCGGAAGGTCGCCGGTTCAAGTCCCCGAAACACCTGGGCACTGCCGAGGTGCCATTGAGCAAAGCACCAGACCCCTACACTGCTACCCCGAGCTCTGTATATACAATAGCTGCCCACTGCTCCTAATACTAGGATGGGTTAAATGCAGAGAAACACATTTCACTGTGTTTGTAACAAATAAAGAGGATTCAATCCTCCAGTTTAGATTTAGATTGGGGGATGTCAGTCACGAGAGCAACAGAATTATGCCGGCCTGCTGCTGAAACAATCACTTGTCAGAGTGAATAATTTCCCTACTGCACCTTGCACTTTCAAAAATAAGAAAAACATTGTAAAGCCATATGTCAAAGTTCGCCCCTTGGCGTCTTTGTTTACCACACATACATTACATAAGCTGTTCCTCTGCGCTGGGCTCCACCAGTAGAAGTCCACTGGTTGGCTCCTAAGCTGTTTCGACCCTATGCCCCTGTCCTTTGAACCATGTCACGGCAGGCATGTTTACTTGCCTAGCGTCACTGTTGCTTATGTGCTTTCGGTATCATTTGTCAATACAGCAATGAGCAATGACTCATGAGGGCGGGAGGGTTTATGTCAAAACGGGGGTTTACTGAGAACAAAACTAATTGACCGGGAAGGGGGAAGTCATTTTTCCCGAAACTTGAATGAACGGATCAATGGAACTATCCCCTTGGCACCTCAACATGCATGGCGGCCTACTCTAAAACACTATAATTAGAGTACTAATAACGCAATAATGAAATGGGAACAATCTATATGGTATAATGTGATCTAAAAAACGTGGAGGACCACTCCTTCAGAGCACGAACAGTGGGCCCTTCAGACGAACAGGGCATGCAGGGACTCTGGCCTAGCTTGACACATCTGGATGAATGGAGCCACGTGTGCCTTTTTTACTCCCACGTGTGACTCCTCTTCTTCGTCTCCCCCCCCCCCCCCCTTGCCAATTGGAAAGTCTCTCTCTCTCTCTCTCTCTCTCTCTCTCTCTCTCTCTCTCTCTCTCTCTCTCTCTCTCTCTCTCTCTCTCTCTCTCTCTCTCTCTCTCTCTCTCTCTCTCTCTCTCTCTCTCTCTCTCTCTCTCTCTCTCTCTCTCTCTCTCTCTCTCTCTCTCTCTCTCTCTCTCTCTCTCTCTCTCTCTCTCTCTCTCTCTCTCTCTCTCTCTCTCTCTCTCTCTCTCTCTCTCTCTCTCTCTCTCTCTCTCTCTCTCTCTGCATTCCTGTTATTGTTATTCTAATTACTTTCCAAAAAGGAAGAGAGCCAGAGAGACAGCCAGATCGGGAGAGACAGCCAGAGAGAGAGAGAGAGAGCCAGAGAGAGAGAGAGAGAGAGAGAGAGAGAGCGCCAGAGAGATAGAGAGAGAGACAGACTGCAAAGGCTTGAGGCAGGAGGAGGCGAAGAACATGCAGTTGTGGTGTGTGTGTGGTGTGTGTGTGGTGTGTGTGTGTGTGGTGTGTGTGTGTGTGGTGTGTGTGTGTGTGGTGGTGTGGTGGTGGTGGGTGGTGTGAGAGAGGGGGGGGGGGTTCTGAGCAGCCGTGTGTGAGATAGCGGTTGTGATGTCTCCCAAGGATTCAGCCGAGGCATGGGGTGAAGCAGTGCAATAATCGGGAGGGCCGGCAGCAGGAAGGGAGCCCGGGGGAGAGCACAGTCTCACACGGTCATCTGGAGAATATCTCCATGAGAGCCGCTACATTCCCATCCACTCCTCAGCCCCTCATCAACACCACTGACACCGCCGGGCTGTGTTTTCGGGCAAAACATTTGCACACAACCTTAGAAATCAGATATCCAAAAGGCTACGGAAATCAAAGTCTAAATCAATCTGCACTTATTATTCACCTCACTGTCAAATGTTTTATGTGTGTAACATGAGGCAGACTTAAAAACTTCTTACAAAGTAAGTTTTAAGTCTGGAATAAATAACTAATAATGGATTTGGTGGAGGTTTTTGGCTGATGTGTCGCTAGCGCCTTACATGAGTACACCAAGTACCCTTTATGATGCTGTAGCCTACACCAAGATGTGAAATTCCTGGCTGTGGAACAATATCTTAAATGTAATTTAGATGATATGTTATGTCACTTATGAATAAATTAAATCTCTTGAATCTTGAATGTACAGATTTATCAAGATCCAACAAATGAAATAATCATCAATGCATTCTTAAGTTGTGTATAACTTGCTCCACAATAACTAATTACGTTTACCCACCACAGAGCACCACAATATCAGTGCCAGGGGGCAAGGGAGCTAGGGTGGCTAGGGGCCGAGGAGGCTTAGGGAGTGAGCATGCACAAAGGTTTGTTGACTTCCTTACTTAACCTCTGACGCTTAGCACATAGGCTTTAAAGTTCCTACGTGAAAAGTGATTTCAAGGCCAGATTCTGGTGACCAGGACAGATCTGTGGCTTGTTTTATTGTGTTTTTGGACAACAATATACGACAAAGATCATGTGATAGGTAGTATAAAGTGTTGTTTATAGTGTGGTATTGTTTAGTAGAGTATAGTATTGTAAAGTTTAGTATATTATTGTTGTAGGAAATTGAAAGGGATTGGGGAGTAAGCATTCAATTGTACTTGTTGCAAATGGCAATAAAAAACATATTGAATCTTGAAGAAGATAAAGCATATCAGCATACGCATTGCTTTAGTTTTTCTTGTGATGTTCATATATAGAAAAATATTAAATGAAATGACGTCTTTTTTTGTATCGTTATATTTGCTGTAATTTGTATGAAGTATGTTAAATAAATCGCTGTCTTAATCACATTAATTCATCATTAATTAAAGATGCCATGACTCTTCATGGCATTACAATCTTGGCAGACAATCCTATGGTAGTAGTGTTAAATGCCAGAGAATAATGGAAAAATACACACATGCCATAACCCGCTATGTCAAAACCACACTGGCCATATATTGCCACAATGCCTTGTAAGGATCTTCATGAGCTCTATCTTTGCAACACAATATCAACAACAACGAACAACTTCCTCCATCTATTATTCTCAAAAATAAAAAAAGGAAACTTCAAATGCAAGGACAAGAAGGGTAAGGGGGAGTCATGAGTTATCATCTGTAGTGCTTCATCTTCCCATCCAGAGACACCTTATGGGAGACACTCCCTCTGAGTACGCTGTAACACCAGGCTGCCATGTTCCCTTCCCCACTGTACTCCCCCCCCGCCCCCCCCCCCCCTCCCTAACGGCTTAATCTGGTCTCCCCCAACGGCTCCAGCTACCTCATTAATGCCCAGTGGTCCAGCAGCTCAGGCACCATTGTCAGGGGGGGAGGGAGGGAGCCATGCTTTCAATCTTGTAAAGCAATTTGAATATGCAATGTGCCAACCACAGATATAATCACCCAAATCCTACTCCGTGATTAAAGCACACTTCAACTGCACACACTTGACAATTTGCTTTGCAGAAAGGATGGGCCACCAGACTCGTTTGAATTTTTGTTTTTGTAATATTGTAACATTACACACGGTGTGATCTGTGCTCTCGTGTGATTAGTTTGCGCTGCCAGCGCTGTGCAGATAAGGAAGGCAAAACATTTCCAAACACCGTTCCATTCCTTTATGCCAGATATATATTTTTTCCATGTCTGTGCAGAGACAACAGGCATGAAGATGTGGGGGCTCCCTGGGGTTCACCCCCACCCCCTCTCACCCCACCCCACCCACCCCCACCCCTCTCAGAACAAAGCCTCCCCCAGTCAGCGAGCCTGACCCAGTAACCTGGCTAGCAGCCCGGGGGTATAGCATAGCCCAGTACTGGTTGGGCTCCCGGGTCCCGTGTGAGCGCACAGACCCAGCATTTGTGTACAGAGCAAAGTCACTTTTGTCAACGCAAGCGGCTCTGGTGAGGATTAGAGCAGCAGCTCCTTTTGAGACAGGGTCGATTGTAGTGATACAATCTAGTGGCGGTAGCCTAGCCTAGCGGGCAGAGTGAGGGAAGATGGCTCTCCTGGCTGGACTAATCGGGCCGGACACGCATGCATTTTCTACCCCTGGCTCACAGTCTGCCCTGTGCCCTGAATTGGCAATGCCATGAACCAAGCCACTTTCTAATTTATCACACAACATGTTTCTCTTTGTGTGAATCACGGTGTCTGTATGTCTATTAGAGAGAGCGTGGTATTACACATATACAACCATGTGAGTTTCTATACATCTTAAAAGTCTAAAACAGTGTTGTCGTTTTTAAGACGAAGAATTGTCATTGCATACAGTATGTACAAGTTCACAATGAAATGCAATATATCTCCATTTTACCCATCACTGGCTGCGACACTAGGTACTATCAACTCCAGGTCGACTGCTGGTGCCTTGGTCAAGGACACAGGCAGCAGTTATTAAGCTAACATGTATGTCTTATGGTGTGAGAGGAAACCCCACATGAAAACACCACCTACACACTGGACAGTCAACCCCCAGGGTTCAAACCAAGGGTCCTCTTTCTGTGAGGCAAAAGTGCTAGCCACTGTGCCACCAATTATTAACAGTCGTAAATGGATATTTAAATCAAAAGAAAACGCTGCTGCACAGCAAATCTGAAATCAATCATGTGATTTTTAAGGCATTTCAGAAGGTATTCAAAATAACTTACCCCCTGGTTACCCTTGAAGCAAATTGCTGGTTGATTTGGCAGTGATTCCTGAGGAGGGGAAAGACACTGGTTAGTGATAATGTAAACATGCTTGGGCTTTGTTTTCAGAAATTGGTTTAAAATATACAGTAAATTGGGCTATACACGTGTTTATTTCAATGAATTATGACTGCTTAATATAGCAGCTGCTTGTGTTCTCGAGAGAACAGACACATTTTAATTTACCACTAAATTGCCATCACATCGCTTTTTATAGATCAAACAATCATATCAGATGTTCCCATCGGAAATATATATATAATTCATAAGAACACATTTTTACAGCCAAGGTTTGTTTGTGCAATACCATTTCACATTTTTGTAGAATGAGAGCAAAATGTGCTGTACCTAGTTTCCACTGAAAAGGTTGACAAGAATATGGGCTGGTAGGCTAGTAAATAGGATCTAGGCTATAATCGTTTTATAAGGGATAGACATGGCCTAGTTTGGCTCCGTTGGCTGCCAACCTTCCAATCATCAAATTTCATTGAGGTTGAACATTTGCAATTGCAATAGAAATATGTGTGTATGTGTAATGAACGATGTATGCAATCTAATCTCAATTGACCTAGCGAGCCTGTATAACAATTGGTTAACTTGGCTGTTTATTTGATTTGTTATTCTGATTGAGACATACATCACTGTGTGTCTCGACACAAGTGGCCGATAAAGGAGACCTGACCAATAGTAGCCCAACAGTATCGCATGTCCTTTGTTATTTGGACCTCAAAGAAGTTGTCAGACGCTCTATCTGATTGGAGAAAGAACGAAGTTGACGCTGGCTAATGACGAATGAGCTTCGGAATTGGGCGGATTTCCAATCTCTTGGCAAAACAATGTGCAAAGAGAAGCGACAACTCGCTGTGCCCCCACGACAAGCTAGAAACGGTGAACGAAATCAAAAACTACTACTCTCAAGTAGACCAACGTGAAGGTACGAGACAGTGGAACACACACACACACGTTGTATTTTGTTTTCCAAATTCAGCAATTTGGGAAACAAAACAAAAAAACGACAACATCGAAGTCTAGTCCGGAGTAGGTAAATATAGATATCTCAACTCGGTCCAATTGAACTGCCTTTTCAAAACAAGCCCATGTACGCTCGGGTCTCGGACGTTTCATCAACAACAATTCTGCAGAGAAAAGCCTTTCTCAGACAATACACATGCATCTGGAGCTATGCGAGAGAGTGGGTACAATGAAAACATATATAAACAAGATAAACATATCCCATAACAGAAACAAATAATACAGATTAACCGTTTAATTTGGGAACTTTTTCTATGGAAAAACACCATTCAAGAGTGTCCACACACACACACACACACACACACACACACACACACACACACACACACACACACACACACCACACACACACACACACACACACACACACACACACACACACACACACACACACACACACACACACAACACACACACACACACACACACACACACACATCTTTGATGATTATAATTCAAGCTTGAATAGATCTGTGTCACACAACATGCACAGGCGTATACGCAGGCGTAACCACTTTTTTGGTTGGCAGTTGATGAAATGTTTGACACTTTTACTGATGTTAAGTTGTTTTGGTCCTAAAAGTAAAAGGAGGGTGGTGTCGTTATAATGTACATCTTTGTATTAGTTGAAAGATAATGAAAGCAACACCGAAAAACCGAAACCAGATCTTACCTTTAAATTCTGGTAAGCTTCGAGCGTCCGGATTGCAGTGTCAGTCAGCTTTACATGATACAGAGTTTTGTTTGACGCGTTTTTGTTGATTTTAACACATGAGAGCCCATACCGATGCTCCTGTCTAAGCGCTGCCATTTCTACAACTGAGGGGAATTGGCGACATTCTCTTGAAACGTCACTTGGACCAGGGCGGAGTTATCCCGCAGATAGACTGGGTGCGTGCTGCAACCACGTCACTTCAGCTTGCTCGCTCTCGCTCTCGCTCTCTCTCGCTCTCGCTCTCCCTCACACACACACACACACACACACACACACACACACACACACACACACACACACACACACACACACACACACACACACACACACACACACACACACACACACACACACACACACACACACACACACACACACACACACACACACACACCCTATCTGTCTAACATAAACAGAGAAAGCAATGTTGTGAGTAAACTCACACATGGTCATGCATAGCATGGACCATGTGACCATTTGAATGGTATTTTTGATAGATTATTGGCTATACTACACAATTGCATTGCAAAAACAACATAGTCATACTCACACTTTTTGCTTTCCATAGCATACAAGTAAATAGTGTCTTGCTCAAAGGCACCTCAGCGCTTTCAGTGCCCAGGTGTTTCAAGTCCCCGAAACACCTTGGCACGTGCCCTTGAGCAAGGCACTGGACCCCTACCCTGCTCCCCGGGCGCTGTATATACACAATAGCCGCCCACTGCTCCTAGTCCTAGGATGGGTTAAATGCAGGGAAACTAATTTCACTGTGTGTGTGTACATGTTTGTGACCAATAAAGAGGATACAATCCTCCAGATTAATTTTTGATATCTACAAAACCTCCAGAAATATAGCACTTAGCAAATCAAGTCCGAGACGCTAGCCCCGATGTCGCAGTGTGATGAAGTCATTAAGAAGCTTATGGACATGCTGGTAGATTAGGTTTTGGTCTTGTAATCCTGCAGATTACCACCATGCAAGGCTGCTGACTGTGAGTGCTTCATGCGCTGCACAATTTCTTCACATTGTTCATTTGTTGCTTCCTCAACACCCTGGAAAGTACGGGCATGCAGGAGAGAGGGTCAAAGTGCAGCAAGGTAGCGGTTAACTGCATCTGATTGGACGAACATCCGCACGTGAAGCTGAGGCAGAGACATGTGGATGCTTGCTTTTCGTAAATATTTTGTGTTCACCCGCTTGGATTGCAGATTGCAGTCCTTCAATACAACAACGCTTTCAACCCAGTACTAAAAAAATTAAACTTTAGACCACACAACAACTGGCAAGAGGAGCTGGGAGGATCATCTCGTCTCTCTGGAGCTGTCCCCAGATGGTGTCCCTGGCTCTCGATCGGGAAATGGAACACGAGTCGTCCACCAAGGAGCCCAAGCAGTCGGCGGTGAAGCCCGAGGACCTGGGTGAACCCGAGGCCCCCGATGAACCTGAGGCCTTCTCCGGGCCTACTGACGTGGACACTCCCACAGAGATGGAGGATCTCCACGAGCCGGGCCAAGATCAAGAAAAGGAGCCACGTGGGACAGAGGAAGTTGAAATGGTGAGCCAGCGTGAGGAAGGAGAAGGTCCCATACTTGAAAACTATTCAGACGGAGAGAACCTGAGAGACAAAGAACGTACCGATGGGAAGAAACTTAGAAAAACAAACAGCTGGAAAACAGTCCGATTCCAGGACCCGTCCAAGACGGATGCGGTGTTGGAGAGGGACAGTTATGGAGAAAGTCTCTTTCCAGATTTTGGGATGGAGGAATGGACTTTGTCTTCTTTTGAGGACTTGTTCATGGCAGAAGATTGGCAGAATATTACAGGTAGGATTGGAATCATCCAAATACTAATCACGTAACTGTACTTCTTGAGAGTGGTTGGACATATATACTGGCCCTCGAATGCCAGCAGACAACTCACAATAAATAACACATATATATATATATATACGGTATATAGTATACATCAAATGGCAATATAATGAAAAATATTCAACTAAATAAAGACTAAATATTTTAAAGGTTAGATGGACTAGAAAAGACCAGACGAGTACCAGTTTCCTTTCAAGTTGGTCAATAACTAGCAGGCTAACCCCATTCCGTCCACATGACCTCTCTCTCTCTCTCTCTCTCTCTCTCTCTCTCTCTCTCTCTCTCTCTCTCTCTCTCTCTCTCTCTCTCTCTCTTCTCTCTCTCGCTCTCGCTCTCTCTCTCTCTCTCTCTCTCTCTCTCTCTCTCTCTCTCTCTCTCTCTCTCTCTCTCTCTCTCTCTCTCTCTCTCTCTGTGTTACGCAGATGACTGTCGACTGAGGAAGAAGGTCCTCAAACCTGGGCCCCCACATGCCCCACACCCCACCTGGGGCCAGGAAGTGACTGTGAAACTGCAGGGCGTCCTGGAGGACCGCAGTGTTGTGGAGAAGGACGGCAAGCTGGTGTTTGTGATAGGAGAGGCGGATGTCGTTCAGGTACTATTTATTTTTTCCGACACCCAAATTCAGACTTTCTGACATGCTGCTTTGACCTGTGATATCTATCAGGTCACAGGCAGATCAAATGAGGTTTTATTGCATTAGTAACACACAAATAAATAGCCAGTTGCCAATGCAACATGTCTGCAGCATTTGGCAAATAACGCAATGCTTTTGTCACCCGTAGGCCCTGGAAGAGTGTGTCATATCCATGCAGAAGGACGAGATCACATTACTACTGGCCGATTCACAGTATGCCTATGGACTTCTGGGAAGGTACGCATCAGAGTTTTTGATCAGCCCCCATCAGAGCAACAGTACTCATGTGTACTGTGTACACAATCACCGTCTATTCAAATGACGGTGATTAATAAATCACCGTCATTTCTGCCTTAAAGATTGTCATTTAAAAAAAGCAAACCCAAATTTTCCTTATTTATTATTGTTATTATTATTATTATAATTGGATAGCTTGGTGTGACATTTATTATAGCTGTAAGAAGAGTGTGCCGTTTATACCTGTTGCCGTGGGGGGGGGGGGGGTGGTGTAGCCTGGGAGCACGGCTAATGAACCATAAACAGGAGCAGATGGCTGCTTCTAACAGCATTCAAACACAGCAGACATGTCTGCTAACCTATGGGAGGACACCACTCGTATTACGTCTCCTGGCTTGGTTAATGTCCCCCACGCCATTTAAACAGTACAATCATCAAATAGGCTGTGTGTGTAAAAAAGTTTACGTATCAAATGCTCACCGACTTTGTGTGTGTAAGTGTATGGTTTTAGTACAGAGTTGGCCTATATTTTCACATTGATTCAAATGAATTAAGTTAAATTATTGTAGCACCCATTTTAATGGCTTATTATTTATAGGTTTTGTTGTATTGTGTAGTATTTTAAATGATTCAATAATTTAAAAAGGTTTTTATGGTCTAATCAATTCATAATTATTTGCCATTAGGCATTACTAAAACCTTGTCTGCTATGTTTGAATGCTGCTATAAGGATCCATCTGAATACTATTAATTCCAAATAATGGGAGTGGGTAGAGTTATTAGTAGTTAATTGGTTTTCACTTAGCAGGAGTTGTATGCAAGTGAAAAGAGCTTTGCTAATCATTTCAGATACTATATCTGATGTACAGGCCCGAGTCGTGTGGGAAGTATTGCACAAAAAGCATTTCCATTATGTCACCCACTTATAATGACCTCAGGGAAAAAAAAACACTGTCATTTTGTGATATATTTGTCACTGTCACTGAAGCTAGAGTCGTAGAAGCACGGGTTGCTAAGACATACCTGGGACACACATACAATACACATACGAGTCTCTTTAGGCCTGTAGTGAAACGTTGTGTTCATAGGTAGAGAGGTATGTGTGTATGTTTGTGTGTCTGTGCACAGGCGTGTGTCTGCACGTGTGTGTGTGTGTGTGTGTGTGTGTGTGTGTGTGTGCACGTGTGTGTGTGTGTTTGTGTCTGCACGTGTGTGTCTGCACGTGTGTGTGTGTGTGTGTGTGTGTGTGTGTGTGTTTGTACAGACACTTCTGTTTGTACATAGAGAGGTGTGTGTGTGTGTGTGTGTGTGTGTGCGTGCATGTGCGTGTGTGTGTGTGTGTGTGTGTGTGTGTGTGTGTGTGTGTGTGTGTGTGTGTGTGTGTGTGTGTGTGTGTGCATGCATGTGCGTGTCTGTGCGTGTCTGTGTGTGTGTATGTGCACGTGGGAGTGGTGTTGGAGGCAGCAGGAGCTCAGTTAATGATTGTTTTGATGCAGCCGATTAGGGTTGTGTGCCGTGGAGCCAAATGCAGCCTTGCCCCTGAGGTACAGAACTCAGGCACCAAGCCAGCTCTTAAAAAGTTGTAACACACTGTCCTTCTTTAATGGTCCTGCATGCAATCTCCTCTATTCAAATAAGTATATACTGTATATGTATATGTATATATACATATATATGTATATATCCGCGCACATCTATCGATCGAAGAGTTTGACGAACAAAAGTAAAACAGACATAAAACAGAGCCAACTGACAATTTTAAACGAGATCAGCAGAATGTAGGCTCGACAACGGTCTCCGTCCTGGACACACATGCCACACATGCATGCACATGCAGCAAGCACAGACACACACCACACACACGACACACACACACACACACACACACACACACACACACACACACACACACACACACACACACACACACACTCGTAAGTCCCCCACCCCCTGTTGTGGAGGAGACGTATCAGTCTAAAACATTGTTGACTGCTACTTCTGCCTTGGAGCAGTTCACAGTAGTATGTCAGGACTGCAGTGAGACAATGTGACTCACCAATGTCGCCTTTGATGACACTGGTTTACTTCAGGCCAATAGACTTGTGATGTGTGATGAACCACTCGTTTCTCCTCATTGGTGGGATGGTCGGCTTTAAATGGACCAAGAGTGTGGATGGAATGCAGATGTTTGTTGCCCTGCAACTGCAACTCTGATTGTAAACCAGGGGCCATTTTAGACCCTATTAAGTTGGGCCGAAGCCCCTTTTCTTTCTAGAATTAAGATAATAATTTTCATTAAGGCATCATCCAAACTGTAAGGGGGGTGTTGAAGGACCAATCGGCAAATGTAACATGTTCAACCCATGGATGTATGGGATATAACCCTATCAAATCCTCAATGTCCTGGATGTCCCCTTTTCTCCTAGCCACATAATAAACCACTGCAGATGTAACGACATGCACATCTCATTAGCTGTAAAGCATATAATTAAATTACATGATGGTATGCTTTGCATCAAGAGCTTTACATGCCTAGCTTTAATACCAATAATAACGTACATGCTACCTATAGCTCAGCTCAGTAGTTAACCATCATCGACGGTACAATGGGAGGAGGCTGGCGCGTACAGTGCTTTCATCATCGACGGTACAATGCTTTTATGTATTTTAATTATCACGCATTTAACACAACAGTTGCAATTATTTGTACTAGTGGTAGTAGAGGCAGAGTACGAAATTCAGGTAGCAGAGAAGCAACAAACGCTGGTTAGCCAGCCGAGGGAGATGGTGACAGAACAGAAGAGAGATGGAGAGATTGGGTAACCTGCCATGTTATGCCAACATTTCTAGCCCAAAACCATAACAAAACCGGGCACTGGGAACCATTTGGCCTACGCCTGGATGCATGCAGACGTCGAACAATGAATTCCCCGGGGATGATGAGACACAAAGTAGGGGGTTAACGGGCCGCTGGTGTTTCAGTTGAGCTGAGTGGTTTGTAAGGTGAGGTGTTATGATCGGTGAGCAGAGAGAGAAAGAGAGAGAGATAGAGAGAGCGAGAGAGAGAGATAGAGAGAGAGAGAGAGAGCGAGAGAGAGAGATAGAGAGAGAGAGAGAGCGAGAGAGAGAGATATGGACTCCAGGGAACTGGGCCCGGCCCATGATTACAACCAACCCCACTGGTCTAGCAAGGTGCTGAGAGGTGCTGTCAACTGGAGCTACAGTTCAGCCCCCCTGACGCTGTTGGATAAACCTTGATGATTGACGGCTGTTGCATGTTGAAAACACCTAGGCCCTAATTTGTTGTGTTGCTTTATTCATGATTAACACTCACCAATATATAACTGATCGTATCACGATGGTGTAACAATAATATAATAATATAATGGTCACATCAATTCATGTGAAGGGAGGACATACATCTGCAGAATTTGACACTGGAATGTGGTGAAATATGTGGGACCTGTTTTGACACCTTAATGTTGCAATGACATTGTGACAAGTCAAAAGAAGAATTCCAAAAATATTTGTACAAAAATAGTGCAACTTAGGCACAGGGAGATACACTGGGTGTGTTTTGTCTGTGTGCATTTGCAACAATCCCCGCTCCTTTTGGGAGTTCTGTGTTACAACTAACACACGTTCGTTAGTCAAATCCATATTTGCACCTGTGCACTCATCGTAAGACGCTCAGAGTGAAGTAGTAACAGCCAGCGATTCATAACTGTTGGTACTGTGACTCTTAAGTGAAGGATAAACAAACACTAACCATGAATCCAAAACTGGTTTTCACTCAGTACAACACGACAAAGATGGTCTGTCAGGGGGAATTAAGAAGGAGTCACAACGCATTGCAATACAACCAAAACAATATTTCGCTGAGATGACTGGGTTTTTTCATTTGGGGGTTCTCGTGTTTGTTTTAGCTTGCCCACACAAATCTCGCTTGAGGGCCCCACCCAGATGTCACGCTCAAGGAGCATGCCAGCAAGTATAGACAACTGTACCGCGGCCGATAAGATCAGCCCTAGTTCCCGGGAGCTTGGCAATGCCTCCACCACGTTGTTGTTTTTTGTTGTTGGGGGCGTTACGTTTAAACTCAAGCATTCAAAGAGTGCTCATATCGTTGATGAATATACTATGAATTGTATTGTGCTGCTTCTAGTTTAGTGGTTGTCTCGGTCTGAATCCTCTGGAGGTGAATGTGGAGGTTGCAGTGGTATTAATCACTCAGGCGTGTTTGTTCATGATGTGCCTCTGCTAATCTCACTGGGATGTTTACCCCCCCCCCCCCTTCGCTGTGAGAAAAGCTTATCGCTCTCATCAATACAGCTCTGGCTGTCATACAGAAGAGTCCCCTTAAACACAGCCGCTCTACTTCTGCTTTTGCCTTGTTTTTTTCTGTATGGTTGGTTGAATATTGACCGGGATTGTAAATCTGCCTTCTGTTTTGTTTGTTAGTTAATTCATTAAGGCTAAGAGGGTTTTGGTTACGCTGGTTGTGGGAGCTCTGAGAGATGTACACTCTCCTCTTTTTTTGCAGTTGCTTAATGCTTCCTCAATGACTCGTTATTTGTCATGGATTCATAGTCCCCTCATGTGTTCACCAGGGTCAGCTAATGACCTAATTATTTATTTTTCTTGTCTCTTTCTTGTTTTGTTTTTCACGTAAAGGAAGTTCATTTTCTGCCCCACATTTGAATAAGCAGGCATACAATGGCCCGTGTTGTGTGTCTGAGTCATACACCTCACCTCTGTCTTTTAAACAAGCAACACAAGTCCATCGTCTACGCAGTGGTGCCAGTCTCTGTGCCGTGTCATATAACCACTCTATTGTGCCAGAGCAATTTTACAGAACTCCCACAAACACACATGCACACACACACACACACACACGCACGCACGCACGCACGCACGCACGCACGCACCCACGCACGCACGCACGCAGGCACACACGCACGCACGCAGGCACGCACGCACGCACACACACACATAACAGTTCATCTCTAATCTGGCTGTACACTGCCGCCACCTTTTCTATCCAAGGTGCTTTTTACGCTCCCCACACCTGCTGTGTCTAATAAAGAGAGATTGGAGAGAGGGATGGAAAGGAGGAGACCTCAGTTTGTTAACTGGCAGTATGAAATGTGCTGCCTGCTGGCTACTAGGCACAGAGCCTCTCACCGTAGCTGCATTTAAATAGTGTGATTCGTGGGTTATCATTTTTATCAGCATATCGTTATGCTTTTAGTTGTTTTGCAGTACTTATTTATTTATTTATTTATTTATTGTTTTACCTTTTAATTTTTTATACATACCTTTTTTTTTGTGTTGCTTCTAGTGCCAATGAGGTCATGACTCACAGAGGTCTAATTCAGAACACAGATCCTATATGGTGTCATGCACTACTATTCATATATTGTAATATCCTCTTTTGCACTTTGACAATATATTAGTGGAGGCCTACAGGGTCGCTTGGTGCTAGTGATAGTGGCGTCTAAACTGAACATGTGTGTCTTAGACTGCACCTATGTTTTTTTATTACTTATATACTTATATACTATATACTTAAATACGCATTGCACACACACACACTCGGCGCGCAAACACACACACACACACACACACACACACACACACACACACACACACACACACACACACACACACACAGGTGTGTGATAATCCTCACTGCGTAGCGTGTTCTTGTATGTCGTCTTAGCGTCTCACCTACATGGTGCACAAACAGGCTGATTTATGATGTCTTTATTAAACACCGGCAGTGCAGACGAGTGTCAGGCATTGGGCCCCTCCTGGAAGCTTGGTCACACAAGATTTGTTGCCTAGTGTCTGGTGTGTGGGTGTGTGTTTGTGTGTGTGTGTGTGTGTGTGTGTGTGTGTGGGGGGGGGGGTTATCATT
Source organism: Muraenolepis orangiensis (assembly GCA_027704905.1). Lineage (NCBI taxonomy): Eukaryota > Metazoa > Chordata > Actinopteri > Gadiformes > Muraenolepididae > Muraenolepis > Muraenolepis orangiensis. The sequence goes on along the minus strand of CM051010.1, from coordinate 4,636,793 downwards.
GAGGTCACAGCAAGTGAGTCATCGCTTAAGACACACAATGCACCCACCCACCCACCCACACACCCACACACACACACACACACACACACACACACACACACACACACACACACACACACACACACACACACACACACACACCGTATTACACGCGGTGCTCTTTCACTATCCCCTTGGAAGTTAATGAAGGGTGTACTCCCCGTGACCGCCTTAAGTACAGATTAAATAATCAAGTCAATTGTATCCACACCGCGGTTTGGTGATTAACCAAAACAGGTGTTATTAAGCGGCACCACAGCATTACTGCACCACCGTCCTAATACCCAAGTTCCCCGGACAGGTAGCCATGCTCTACATTACCGCGTAACCAACTGTCGAGCGGCGCCGTCTACCGGTTTAGGTAAAGTCAATTCTCGGCTGTAAATGCACGGCTAATGATTGGCGCCACAACCGCTCCTCGGACCTCCTCTTGAACTTGGAAGGCGTGAAGGTGGAATTAGCCATGGACGCAATGTCCTGCGGTTCATTCAAATGGCAGCTTTCCGGCCTACGTTCCCTCTGGTTGTGTTCAGTGGTCACGCGCTGAGACAAATTTGTATATCATTTTATCAGCATACAATGCTCACACTGTTTCTGGTGTTTCAAACTGGGAGCTGATGAACAAAGGTCATCAGCTGAAATGTCAAGAAACCATCTATGCTATTCAATACGGGGCCTCTTTTCTAAAAATACATTTTATGGCGGCATGATAGCATAGGCCTAATTATATTGAGAACATTTGACATTTTAATGTTGGCTATATTCCGTTTGATTAGCAGGTAGCAGGTGTTTGTGCATCTCATGACAACTCATGATAACAAAAGGTGAGGTAGAAAATTAACTGTTGATTATAATCTTGTACACTGGCATTCATTTCTCTCTCTTTATTAATTCCAAAGTGGTTTGTTTTTGGTCTGTTGTAGTCTATCAGATCTAAAAATGTGTCCAACTTGTGTTTACAAGTTGTACATTTCTTGTTTGTTGATCAAAGGTTGCCGTTGATGTTGCATCTGAATCAGCTGTAGACATATGCCCGTCGAGGCACTCAATGTACGATGCAATTGCAAAAAAAGTGGAATTGAAAGGAAAAACTTTCACCAACAACTTGTGGGGTCCTTTTCAGAATTGGCTGCGACCTAGAAGGCTTTGAAGTGAAAATCCAAAACAGCCGTGGACTGGATGGTGTTTGCCTCCTATACTTTTCCATCCACCACACGAAAATGACTATATCTAAACAACCTCCCTCATGCTCAGAGCTGAATGGACTGCAAATTGCACCACCCTGAGATGCCCTAGTTTGGTGGTTCATTCATAGTATCTACCATACCTGTCTGAAAAGCATGTTCCTCTCTCTGTAAGGCAAGAGCACCCTGACCTCAAATTTGTCCTATTCAAAAGTATACATTTAGTTCGACACCGTTTCCGAATGATTGTTGCCTGGTTGATGGATTTGGGCTTTGGAGGAATCGTGAAGGCTGAGAGAGCACTTTTTCTTTAAACCCCTCCTCAGACGATTTCCAAAGAGCCGGTCCCAAGGAGTCCAGAAACCCCTCCAGGACTAAGAAGCAACTGCAACGTCAATACAATAACGCCCTGTGCTTTTATTTTGAATACCATTACGCGAGAGGCTCGCCGAAAACCAAAACCAATCTCAAAGTTCACCAAACGGCACGCCACAGCTATAATGCGTTATAGCATGCGTTATAGCGGATTGAATCCTCTTTATTGGTCACACACAGTGAAATGTGTTTCTCTGCATTTAACCCATCCAAGTATTAGGAGCAGTGGGCAGCTATTGTGTATATACAGCTGCCCGGGGAGCAGTGTAGGGATCTGGTGCCTTGTTCAAGGGCCCCTCGGCAGTGCCCAGGTGTTTCGGGGACTTGAACCGGCGACCTTCCAGTTCCAAAGTCCGAACAGACTGAGCTACTGCCGCCCCCTATGCTGCATTATAGCTGTGGTGTATTACAGGTGGAATGATTTATGCACCACGTGTCCCTCTGAGGGGCTGGGCTCCATTAATATACATCCACTATATATATACATAGATATACAGTATATAATATACACACACTATAAAGCCACGCATATACACTATATTTGGCCCAGAGCCGAATTGATCCGTCGACATCCATTTTAACAAGCCCCTAACATACCTGCTCTCGATTATATGGGGTCTTTTAAAGAGCTTAAGCCCCCCCACCCCCCACCCTGCCCCCCGCATGAAGCGGCTAGTTACTCCTTGATCCTGGAAACCCCCCACTGTCCTCCCTTTTATAGTCCACCGCTGGAGGAGGAAGTGAAAACAAACAGTATGGAAAAACACACGCTGTGGCAGCGGTGCAACCGTAAACGGCTGTACAGTGGCCTCCGCCCCCCCCCCCCCCCAAACCCTCCCTCCCCCTCCCCCTCCCCCTCCCCCTCCCCCTCTCCCTCTCCCTCCCCCTCCCCCTCCCCTCACATCACCACCACCAACACCACCCTCCTCCTTCTCCCCCAGATGGCTGTTTTGCAGTAAAGTGACTGTTGTCGCATATTGAGGGTGCTGCCAAACGCGTTTCACCAGGATTAAGGATAAGCTCCTTTGAGTGCTTGTCAACTGTGTCATGTTCATCTGTGGATGTAAACAAAACAGCAACTAGGCAGCATTATAAAAAATAAAAAATCACAGAAAATGACATTTTATACAAAAAAAAACCTCCAAAAAAAACCCTTTGTTGCCCGCCATGGCGCCGATAATTGCGTGTTGCATGTTTTTCCCCTATGCAACGTCTATGGTTACGTTGTTAGCGTACGAGCGAGCCATAGTGACTCCCATCGGTGTCCTAATAGTGATCAGCGGGACGTCCAGAGGCTGTTAAAGGGAGCCTGCACAGTGAACCACTGTTCAACAGCAGATCTATAAATGTAAATGGGGAAGTTAGCGTTTGCACAAGTGTTGGTGAACTCGAATCAGTCTGCTGCTCGTACAGGTTTAACAAGTACAAGAGGAGAACTTTGATGAGACCCGCTCAGGAATCATAAACACGGGACAATGTAAACGTTCTGCTGGGATTTAGGAATATAATAAGGCTATAGAATCACAAGTACTTCCATCTGCAGAAGCAGCATTCTGGTGTCCCAAGATCGCTTCACAGAGGCTGTTGTTTCTCATCAAACTAGTGATAAAAAGAGCTCTGCTAAATGGACAACGTGCAACTCTGCGTCTGAATTGTCGTGGAAATGTCATTGATGAGAGTTGATAAAAAAAAACACACACGGTTTAAATAAGAACAAATGCTTTATGCTTCAGTATATCAGTGGATACGGTGACAGCCTTGACTGGAAAATGGAACTTGTTTTTAAACCACAGGGCCACAGTGCTACTGTGAGTAACATAACACACGCAACATACTGTATGTGTTATAATTTACCTTGCATCTACTGCGCTGACAATACATTGAGCCACTATTATTGCATAATGGGTGTTATACTTTCCAAATTACTGTAAAATAACGTCTTATGTTGAACTTGAATATTTCCTCCACATAGCCCTAAGTCCACCAGGAACAGATCCATAGAGACGTTTTTAAGATTAGCCGCTTCCTCTTAAACCTGTCCCCGTGTCTCAACACTGGCAGACTGTGTTGCCTCAGCTAATGTCCTGGCTAATGTTATGGTCTATCTTCTTTCACCCAGCTTAACCAGCCACTTTGGCTGGGCACTGTCACTCATGTTGGGGGGGGGGGGCAGAACTCTCTGTCTCTGATATTCCCTTGATAAGCAGCCACACAGCGGCCCTTAAATACCTTTAGGGTCCCATGGTGATTTACAGGTGGCGCTCCAGAATAATTAATGCACGCACACTTTACCTTTCCCTGTGGCCTAAATGTCAAAGTAGTAATTCCCATAGCCGTTCTTCCATTATTCACCACATTAAATGTTATACCATTTCTTATACAATACTGTATTGTTGCATACGTAGATAAAGTGTGTATAATTGGACGAAAGCACAGCATAAATAAATAAATAAAAAAATAAATAAAAAAAAAACATATATATATATATATATATATATATAAATAATATATAATAAAAAATAAATTATATATATATATATATATATATAAAATATATAAATAATATATAATAAAAATAAATTTATATATATATATATATATATATATATATATATATATATATACACACACACTGGACGGACAGAAAGGGGCAGTAGACGTAGCTTAGTGTTGACAGCAGCAGCAGCAGCATAAGGTTGCACTCTCGAGTTTCACTCCTATGGCAGTTAGGGGGCTGGGTTTAGCAGATAGATAGGCTTGTCCCACTGACCGGCTTGTGTTTCCTGTCTGGACTTAAAAAACACCCAGGGGGCTCATTGGCTAATCTCGCCGATGCAGTGTTGTGCCACGGCACTAATCACTAGTGACCTCTTTAGCACCATAAACCACCATAAAAAATCTGTCAACGTGTGTTCTCACTCAGCACTCCACAGCCTTTCCACTAATTACTTAATGGCTTTAACCAGCGCACGGCAACGGAGGCACACACTCGCACTGGCGTCCGGTGACTACTCCGCTCGGCACAGAACCGTAAAGCGAGCGTCATGCCGCAGACGGGTCTGCCGTACGCCCCGCCTCTTTTGTTTTCTGTCCCCCAACTGATGGTAATGACGTTACACTGCTAAAAGGTCATCTGTTGAATCTTGCCGCAAGGAACGGACCCTTTTCTCACAAGCCCCTGCATATCTGTTGGGCTACGGTTTGAAGCCGTGGTAGCATGTGCAGCTTGTGTGTACTACATACACACACACACACCCATGTATGTATATATAGCTGTCTTTGCGGCGAAATGACCCATAACACACAGACCTTTCTTGTCCTTTTGATGTGAAAGGTCTGCGGTGTGGGCGAACACTGCGGAGTGACTCAACACGTCTCGTCAGATGTGCACCGACGGTGACTCATGCTGAGTCTGCTCCTTCCCTTTTCTAGAGTAAATAGAAAAATAAATTGTACAAGGGGTATGGGTCTCTGCCTTTTCAATTATTCACAGGCCAAACACTATTACACGGACTATCATGACATCTGCTTTAGGGGGACCTATTCGGTACCCGATATCATGACCTTTAACTGCCTTATTTGGTTAAAGGTTCATCGCAAGCTGTCTGAAAACTGTGGATCAATCATAGGTTTTTTTCCAAAGCGGATGGCTGTGGTCTTTTTACTTCTGATAGTATGTATAGAAGCTTCACACCTTTTCCTCAACCGTTCTTCTGTAATTTATGCATTAACACATATCTGGTGAGCCCACCTGGTGTTAGATGAATGGGGATTTTTCCTTGGACATATTCATATTCAGTCAATCTCGTACCAGGGATTTGATTATTTTGATTCTTTTTCTCACATCTCTGGAATACAATAACACACATTAATCATTTCCATGAAAAGTCATAACTGCCTCAGACATGGACACTCCTTGGCAGGAGTCTTGGCAGGAGTCTTTGCAGACATCTTCAACCTCTCACTGTCCCAGGCTGTTGTTCCCGCGGTCTTCAAGATGTCCACCATCGTGCCTGTCCCTAAACAACCCAAGGTAACATGCCTGAATGACTATAGACCTATAGCCCTCACCTCGATTGTCAGCAAATGCTTCGAGAGGTTGGTCAAGGACTTTATTTGCTCCGTGTTACCTGCCACGCTGGACCCATGGCAATTTGCATATCGTCAAAACAGATTCACGGATGACGCAATTGCCATGGCCCTCCACACTGCCCTTTCCCACCTGGAGGGAAAGAACCGTTATGTGCGAATGCTGTTTGTGGACTACAGCTCAGCATTCAACACAATAGTTCCTGCCAAGCTCGACACCAAGCTTAGAGGTCTAGGCGTGCCCCCATCCACGTGCAGCTGGACCTCCTATCGGACCGCCGCCAGGTGGTAAGGATGGGCAGCACCACCTCAGAGCCACTGACCCTCAACACGGGAGCCCCCCAGGGATGCGTGCTGAGCCCTCTCCTCTACTCCCTCTACACCCACGACTGCATGGCTATGCACAGCTCCAACGTCATCATCAAGTTTGCTGACGACACGACAGTGATGGGCCTGATCGCCGGCGACGACGAGACAGCCTACAGGGAGGAGGTTGGATCGCTGGAGCAGTGGTGCCAGGAGAACAGCCTCGCCCTCAACGTCAAGAAGACCAAGCAGCTGATCGTGGACTACAGGAAGCAGAGAGGAGAGCACAGCCCTATCTCCATCAACGGTGTTGCAGTAGAGAGGGTCAGCAAGTTCCTCGGCGTGCACATCTCCGAGGACCTCACATGGTCCACGCACACCACACACGTGGTGAAAAGGGCCCAACAACGCTTGTATTTCCTCAGGCGTCTGAGGAAATTCAGCATGGGCCCCCGCATCCTGAGAACATTCTATTCCGGCACCATCGAGAGTGTTCTTACAGGGTGTATCACCGCCTGGTACGGGAACTGCACCGCACTCGAGCGCAGAGCGCTTCAAAGGGTGGTGCGGACGGCCCAGTATATCGTTGGAGGTGAGCTCCCCTCCCTCCTGGATATATACAACCAGCTGTGCGTGGCCAAGGCCAAACACATCATAAAAGACAATGCCCACCCCAGCCACGAACTGTATTCACTTTTACCATCAGGCAGGCGATACCGCAGTATCAAGTGCCGTACAAATAGACTCAGAGATAGCTTCCACAGTCAGGCCATAAGGCTGCTGAACAAGGGTGTATAGCATATAACAATGTATATTTTATTACATTGATTTATATATACATATTTCTCTTTTTCTGTGCCGATATATTGCATTTTATAAATTGCATTTTTATAAAATTGATTTAACTTTATACAGTTTTGTTTATAACTGCTGTCTGTCGTCGGATATTGCACATAAGATTTTCACTCACTGCTTTATACTTGTGTAAACTGTGAAGTGACAATAAACTTGACTTGACTTGACTTACTAAGTAACTAATTCAGACATACATGTATCTACATCATAGATCTGCCTCTCTGTTTCGCAGTCACGAAACAGCATATCTGTATGCAACGCGTGTGTCTGACTTTTCACAATGACTTATCATCACCATCATCATCACATCATCACTGAATCAGACCAAGATACCTACAGTATGTCTACCACCCCATCAGTACAGTGTACCGACGGGCGTCACTGTATGCATTGTTTGTTATTAAACACTCAGCACTCTTACCAAACGCTCAGCCTTTGCGATACAGATAAGAGCTCAGAAGAAAAAAGGAAAATAGAATAACGAGCTTGTCCCGAGCAACTAAAAACCAAGCAGTTTTTTACTGAGAATCCATGCTGAGCAACCTCTACCGAGGCTGCTTCATGGTTGAAACCCTTGTCCCGTACGTTTTACCCCAGTCTTTGATCACACATACATTGAGTCACATGTGTACAAAGTACCGAAAGTTGTTGAGACCGATTTCTTAAAAGCCATTGGGATTTTGGAGCTTTGAAACACCAACCCCCCCTCTCAAAACACTCAACTCCCGCCCACACACCCCAGCAGGAAACAAGGAGATCTGGCTCAGGTTCCCAAGGCCATGGAGGTGGCCTTGTGAACCCGTATGCATCCTATAGCAGCCCGTATATTCTCTATGGGGGCGGATGAGATGGAAGGGTAACCAGACTCAACCTACTGACCCAGCCTCCCAGTGGCTAGGGCCGCGCATCGGCGCTGTTTGGACGGATATAAAGTTGTGTCATGGACACAACTCGCCTGAATAATTCACGTGGGGACAGAGCCAATAGTATCGCCTTGCGTTCCAACAAAGGAGTGGCTTGTGAAGCATAAGCTTTACTTACCTCTGTCTCCCCCGACGCTCCGATCTGGGCTTTGCTGAGCTAGCTAATCGGACAGGATTATGCTTAAAGTTCAACTTTGCAGCCGTCGGTTTTGATTAACTTCTACTTATCACTTTCTTTGCCACAGCAGCCGTCAATTACTCTATGACATTATTTGTAATTATGCATGTTGAAAAAAATACAACCTGTCTACCTGTCCACCAACCAGCTCAATTATTTCCTTTCTGTCAACAAATTGGAATGTGGAGAAATGCGCTGAGATGCACTGAAAGTGATGACTGCAACATGGAATGTTAAGGGGAATCTGTTGTTAAGTTGAAGCAGGGTAAAGCGTTTAAATAATGTGTTCAGAATCAGAATGCCTTCATTGTCATTGTATAACTACATAACACAATTGTCTAGCAAACTCTTACAAAGAAACACTACAAAATATAAATGATGTAAAAATAAAACTATGCTAAAACACAGTCAACAGGTTAGAATGTAGACTGTTAATCATGTATAATAATTGAGTCCAACCTGCTTTGCGATCTTCACACTGCATGCACACTCACCAAAATCCACACCCACCTCCCCACAAGCCAAGCAGCTTCATCTGTCGGATTTCCAAAAAACAACAACATTGAAACACTTGTCAAGCTTACAGCTTGATGATAAATTGGCATTGTGGGAAAACGTTGCACCACCACTGTCATCGCTGTGTGATGAATGAGTGAGTGTGTTGTGGCCTGATGAATTCATAAGGCTCTGTGCCTGATTAATGGCTAACAAGTCAAGTCAAGCACGTCACATCCGAATACTAAGCTAAATGTATACATGTCTATCTGTTTGTCTCCCTACTTCTCTGTCTATCTATCTGCCCTGCCTGCCTGTCTGTATATCCACCCGTCCATCCATTTTGATGTGAATCTGCATACAGGCCTGGGTGTTTGTTTGTGTAAAATATGTGTGTGTGTGTGTGTGTGTGTGTGTGTGTGTGTGTGTGTGTGTGTGTGTGTGTGTGTGTGTGTGTGTGTGTGTGTGTGTGTGTGTGTGTGTGTGTGTGTGTGTGTGTGTGTGTGGCAGGGAGCCTGATATCCCCTCCTGGGCACCGATACTGTACCAGCTCCAGGTGGCGGAGGTGAGGGAGAAGCCGGACCCCATGAGCCTGCCCCCACCAGACCGTATCCGCCTCGGCAACCAGAAGCGCGAGCGGGGGAACTTCTACTTCCAGCGGGAGGAGTACGGCATGGCCGCCCGGTCCTACTGTATGGCCCTGGATGTGCTCACCTCACCCACCAGAGGTAACCCCGCTAGAATCATGCTGTCGCCACAACGGTTGTAAGGTTTCAGTAGTGGTGGTGGAAAACTTGAATTGATGTGGAATGTGTGTGGTCGGTGACTGGTTTAAGCAGACTGATTTGACTCTGAGTCTGCACACCTCAAGTCAAGTCAAGTCAAGTCAAGTCAAGTTTATTGTCACTTCACAGTTTACAGTTTAGTATAAAGCAGTGATGTGAAAATCTTGTGTGCAATACCCGACGACAGACAGCAGTTATAAAATAAGATAAAAATAGATAAAAATAGAATAAAAATAGAATAAAATAGAATAAAGAATATAAAATAAAAATAAAAATGCAATTTATAAAATGCAAAAATCAGCACAGAAAAGAGCAATATGTATATATAAATCAATGTAATAAAATATACATTGTTATATGTTATACGCCCTTGTTCAGCAGCCTGATGGCCTGACTGTGGAAGCTATCTCTAAGCCTATTTGTACGACACTTGATACTGCGGTATCGCCTGCCTGACGGTAATAGTGAGTACAGTTCGTGGCTGGGGTGGGCAATGTCTTTTATAATTTGTTTGGCCTTGGCCACGCACCGCTGGTTGTAAATGTCCAGGAGGGAGGGGAGCTCACCTCCAACGATATACTGGGCCGTCCGCACCACCCTTTGAAGCGCTCTGCGCTCGAGTGCAGTGCAGTTCCCGTACCAGGCGGTGATACACCCTGTAAGAACACTCTCGATGGTGCCGTTGTAGAATGTTCTCAGGATGCGGGGGCCCATGCTGAATTTCTTCAGACGCCTGAGAAAATACAGGCGTTGTTGGGCCCTTTTCACCACGTGTGTGGTGTGCGTGGACCATGTGAGGTCCTCGGAGATGTGCACGCCGAGGAACTTGAAGCTGCTGACCCTCTCTACTGCAACGCCGTCGATGGAGATATGGCTGTGCTCTCCCCTCTGCCTCCTGAAGTCCACGATCAGCTCCTTGGTCTTCTTGACGTTGAGGGCGAGGCTGTTCTCCTGGCACCACTGCTCCAGCGATCCGACCTCCTCCCTGTAGGCTGTCTCGTCGTCGCCGGCGATCAGGCCCATCACTGTCGTGTCGTCAGCAAACTTGACGATGACGTTGGAGCTGTGCATAGCCATGCAGTCGTGGGTGTAGAGGGAGTAGAGGAGAGGGCTCAGCACGCATCCCTGGGGGGCTCCCGTGTTGAGGGTCAGTGGCTCTGATGTGGTGCTGCCCATCCTCACCACCTGGCGGCGGTCCGACAGGAGGTCCAGTATCCAGCTGCACATGGATGGGGGTACGCCTAGACCTCTCAGCTTGGTGTCGAGCTTGGCAGGAACTATTGTGTTGAATGCTGAGCTGTAGAAAAGTGTGTCATTGGTTAATTAAGGCCCACAGGTTAAACCAGCTACCCACCACACACACTAACTCAAGGAGGGAGCACCAGCATGTCCCATCTGCTCTGCTTGTTGACCACTACAAACTTCACAATAAACCAGATTAAGTCATTGTCCTGTGTCCTTGTCGTCGGGAGGAGCCCAAAGTAGCCATTTTAGTGGCATGTGGCAGGGGAGACAATCGTATTGAATGCCAATTCATTTATGTGTCTATATGTTTTAAACCGTATTTTCTTCAGCATGTGCCATGCCACACCACACACACACACACACACACACACAGGCAAACACGCACTTGCACGCAAACACCTCAACTATCACAAAAATATTCTGCCTACCAAATGACGGTCTCTCTGTCTTTCTTGTCTTATGTCGTAACATCTTTCTTTGTGTTGTCTGCACGCTTCCCAAAACCCCGGAAGTTCACAATGAATTGTGCCTGCACTAATAACAATATCCTAATGCAGGCTCAAAGCCACACATGCTGACTGGCTGGGTCAGTATATTAGCTTAATTCCTTAATTCCTCCTAATCAACTGTATTATTATTATTATTATTGCCAATGCCATAATCACTTTAATCACAGAAACTGGCTCAAGAGGCTGGTTTGATTTTCATTTGACTTGGCCCAGTCTGGTTTAATACAGTGGTTGGCGGGTTGGTAATGTATCAATAATCATGGATCCTTTGTTTGAATTCATTGTTGAGTTCAGCCGGGGGGGAGGTGGCGGTGCACATGATCTGTAGATGATGTGGACCATGACTGACTAATGTGTTGGCAGCACCTTTACCCTCATTTCAAATGCAGGGTTCTATGAATATTAAAATGTGCGCCCCTTCCCTGCTAAGGTGCCCTTGCAAATACACTGATACTGTTTGCCACTGATCCACCTCTATCACCAACTATGTCTTTTTTTTAAACAGAGACTCTCTGTCTCTTTAATTCAGTAATTAAAGGTGAGTGTGTGCAACCGTCAATCAACCTTAATGCTTTCATAAGGTCGTTATCTATTGAGAAATCACATTGAGTCAGGTTGACAAAAAAAAGCGAAAACGTGATGCATAAAAATGTTACTGGAAGAGATACAGTAACCGTGTTGCACGGCTGGTTTTGTCCTACCTCTTGAACATCGCCACACCTTTCACTACCCAAGATTCTCTCTCGCCCTCATAAATCTGTCAAGGCTGCACAAGGGAGCCAAAACAAGCACCGCGCACACACACACACGCACGCGCACACACACACACACACACACACACACACACACAGAGTACAGTTCACGCAGTTACAAAGAAAACATTCCAACACAACAACAACACAATTGATCTAACGTCTCTGGTGTTATATCCCCCTCCTTCCCCTTGTTTCCAGACGCCAGCGTAGACGCCACGGTGGCGGGCGAGGAGCAGCAGGAGGAGGAGGAGCAGGTACGGGCCTACCGGGTGAAGTGTCTCAACAACATGGCGGCCGCCCAGCTAAAGCTGGAGCAGTACAGCGAGGCGCTGCACACCAGCCGGGACGTGCTCTGCCTGGACCCCGACAATGTCAAGGCCCTGTTCCGCACGGGGAAGGTGAGGAGGGCAGCACCGCTACATCGGTCACAAAAACTGCAGTGCAAAGTGCTTGAAAGACGACACGACAAGAAGCAAATGATAATCTCTGCTTCAGAAACACATCTGGAGTCACAGATATTGAATTGAGAGGCAGGTTTGACACAAGATACAAGATATTACAGTACAATGGAATGCTTCCTCCCCATTACCTCCCGCAGTATGAATCTCCAAAGCAATACCATAAAAATACTATATACACAATAAAAATGAACACAAAAAGAACAACAAAGTGGACTGATGGATCATATGTACATGTTTTGAAATGGGCAAAAAGATTTAAAAGCACTGCTTTTAAAGTGATTATTTTTTAAAGTGCAAGTAATGCAGCAGCATCATGAATACAGTGCAGTAACTGTGATGAGCAGAGCAATGTGCGGACTTCATTCAGTCCCGTTATTATTATTATTATTTAAGGGTTCTTCGAACGGCCTCCATCCATGGGGATGTTATTCAGCGCCGCCTTCAACCTCATTGAGTTCCTCTTGCTCCTCACCAAGCTCTGTGACTCATGGGTTCTCCTCACCTCACTCCCTTTCCGCCCCCCCCCCCCACCCCCTCAGATCCTTTCTGAACAAGGGCAGTATAAAGAGGCGATGGGCGTCCTGAAAAAGGCCTTAAAACTGGAGCCTTCCACCAGGGTAAGACCACGACGTGCAATGGACCAGTTCTTCACCTCCTCCCCACCCCAACACAACAACATTGATCTTTTTCAGTGACAGAATTAAGATTAGATTATATTAGATTAAAATGTATTGTCATTGCACAGCACAAGTGCACCGAAAAGAAATTGACATCTAACCAGATGTTACAGTAAAGTGCATAGTGATACATACAATGTACAGTTGTTAAACAGGGTGTAAAAACAGGTATACAATAACTTATAGAGTAGATGTGAGATATGTGCAGACCATGGATAACCAGATTATTATACTTAAATAGTCTAATAATGACGAGATCAATATGAAGGCAGAGCAATCCTCTTTAAGTCATGTATAACCCTACCGCGAGTACTTCCAACACTCCTTCAAGGACCTGTTCCTTCTTGTTCCGGTGAACCGCAAAAAAAATTCTTTAAAAAATGTTTTTCTCCAAACAATGATTCAAACCTCCGTGTACCACCATTCATTCATCCCCCGCCCCCCCATATTTTTTTTTTTTAATGTAGAATCTTTTATGTTTTCTTATTATTCTTGTTTCGGTAATGCAAGGTCATGGTTCCAGTTAGAACCAGGACCCTCAGGAGCGTGCTTGTTCTGCTCTTGAATGTCAGCCTCTAGTCTAGACAAACTAAAATATATGCTGCCAGGGTAATTATAGCCCTGGCTAAATGCTGCAAACAGCGCTCTGGAAGGCCGGGGTTTGAATACAACTTCAATTGTATATTTAAGTACGTGGCTGATGGAAAACGGATCGCTGTAGTGACGATCAAGGTAGTTAAATAATCGATTCGAGTCTTACAAGTTGCCCAAGCTTATGTATTAATTTTTGACATTTTAAAACCTTTTTAGAATGGAATGTGATGGTTGCTTTAAAAGAAATAACATGTTATTTCAGTTATCGATCAAAGGTTAGGCAGTTTGATGTATGATGACGTCCTATCTGCGTTGAAAGAACACATCTTTCATCTATTCTGTACCATTTTCTGTAGTTTTTCAGACTTCTGCTCCCCTCTGCTGGACTACTTCAGTACTGCAACCATACATTTTGTAACGACCCCGATTTTCCATAATTTTATGTTTTTCAATGAACACTATCGCAAACACCCTTTTGTTTTTACAACGTTTTTCTCTGTCCAACAGGCCATCCATATCGAGTTGTCTAAACTCGTCCAAAGGCAGTCGGGGGGTAAGCCCGTCCTAAACGTGAGGACCAAACCCATGCAGCTGCTTGGGGAGAACTTCACGCCGTTTCTCATCCCTTCAAACAAGAAAGTACCGGTAAGCACCAGCGAGGTTCCTCAGTAAAAAATTAAATGTTGTTTTCCTCAGAACCAAAGAAGGGTTGTGCAGGTGACCGACCGTATATCCGTTGGTTTTTTCCAGGGAGTTTCATGGAAGTTGCTACTGGGCGCTCTGGTGGTGGCCTTGGGCAGTCTAGTGACCTCCATCGTACTGACGGCAAGAAACTGACAGCATCTGTCGAGAGTAAATGATACCCTCCTGACAGACGACCATGAATACAAATCAACAGCGACGTCGACTGTAGGAAGAAAGTGCGCACAAACTCGGCCCTGGGTATCGGACCTGGGGATTTGGCCGTGCTGGTCTGGAAGAGGTTTGTTGGTGATAGCAGGAGAATCGCATAACGGCACTCCCTGAATATCTTCACAAATATCTAAACAAAAATATAGTTTGAAACCTTTTTACTAAAATAATATTTATTTTCGGTAGGCCCGAATGTTTTCTGGTAATAGACAGTAGAGCCTAATACATTGTATTCCGTTTCAAATGAAAATGACAGCCATATCAATGAACTTTGAAAGCAGAAGTGTTATTTATAATGTCTATACATGTTTTTCAAAGCATAAATAACTTTAAGAATAGCTGAATTAAAGTACCCCCCCCCCCATTGTATTTTAGCTCACATCACGCCAAAGATAGCCTGCTGCTGCTTGTACATGTATATTTATGCACTGAAACACTGTACAATACAAAACGAATTGTAACGCAATAAGCTTAATAAAAAACAATGTAGAGAAAAAAACCCTGTACAATTGTGTTTCTTATGTTCTCGTTTAACATTTCAAAAGTCAATCAATATCAAAAGTAATTAAAAAAAAGTCACCAATGTTTGCAGCTACGCAAAGTTTATTCCATTAAAATGAGGATCAAAATACAGACACATTATATTCATATCTATTCAGATTCAGATGTCCTTTAAAATTATTTACAAATATTGAAGACATTTTTATATATACAATAATAAAATGGAAGACAATGAGAGTAGGATGATTTCCTCTTCACCCAGGAAAGTTAGCTAAAGTGAGTTGAGTGGTGGTTAACAACAGTCATTCAGGGTCTTCTTGGGACTGCTGGAACTAAGTCGGACTTCCGATTCTGACTGTTCTCTCACTACGATAGTTTTCTTCACTTCTCTGTAGGCGGGAAAACAAAAAGAAGAAAAAAAAGAAAAGCAGTTGAGCCCCACTGACTATAGTGCATTAAAACAACAATAAAAGTTTTGTTTCGTGTCGTTACGCTTACCTTGCTAAATGTAGCACCGCTTCGACTACGTTGGTTCCCTCTTTGGCGCTGGTTTCGCAAAACAAGGCCCCGTACGCCTGAAAATTAGAAACCATCGGTACGCTCCATTACCCCGAACCACAACAACTATAATAATAACCATCACAATAATACAAAAACAGAGAGAGCCTCAAAAGCAAAGCACTGTAACCTACACTGGCCAGCTTCTCTCCGTGGGCGGTGGTCACACACCCCTCTGGGTGCTCATCGCGCAGGTCCACCTTGTTACCGATGATGCACATCGGGATCTGCCCATCCGTCGACTCCTGTGTTTGTTTGTTTGCGCGCACACACACACACACACGCACACACGCACACACGCACACACGCACACACTCAGGGTATGCTCTTTTGTTAAGCGTACCCGCCCCCCCCCGCCCCTAACCCCTAACTCCTTCTTTTCCTCCGTCACTTGCCTGGATCTGCTCCACCCAGGCCCGGACATTGAGGTAGCTGCTCTCTGACGTCACGTCGTAGAGCAGCAGGACGCCGTTGGCCTTCCGGAAATACGAGCGGGCGATACAGCGGAACCTGCGGGAAAACAAGATTCCACCGCGAACGTTTACCACACATTTTGATTGATTTTGGATCATCGTGATGTTTTAAAAAGGTTTGATGTTTGAAGAAATGTTTTTTCCGGAGGGTTTTTTTTTTTTTTAAATAAAATAAACGGGGGCTGCTTTTGCCAGGGTTTTTTTCCAAAGTGTGAGGTGCGCCTCTCCTGGCCGGAAGGGTTTCAAGGGAGGCGCCGAGAAAAACACATTTCCCAGAAAGAGAATCAAATTTTCCCCATAACGAAAAATAAACAAATAGCTTTTGTGTCTTTGAATGAATGAGTGTGAGTGTATGTCAAGAGTTCTTTGAAGGGAAGCCGACCCCCTGGCCTACGCAGTAGAAAGGCGCGGAAAAACAACCGCCCAAGACAAACCAATTTTGCAAAAAACAAATGCTGGTAAAATGGAGGGGAATTTAAAGTTGTTCATTTGCATATACCACCCACATTGTAATGAAACAAAGCTGGTGGAAAAATCCGCAAAGTATTAATTTAATATGCATCTAAAGACAACTGTGACTACACAAAAAATATGTAATATATTTTTCCTTGCCTCTCCTGACCGGCTGTATCCCATATCTGAAGGGTGGTCCTTTCTCCGTCAACCAGCATCTTCTTCATCTGGAAATCAACCCCTGCGATGGACACATGATGTAACACCCCCCCCAACATCAATGTCAATCTAGTCAAAATCTGGAGGATTGATTCTTTATTGATCACACACCCCCACACCCACACACACACCCACCCCCCCCCCCCCTCTAGTATTAGGAGCAGTGGGCAGCTATTGTGTATATACGCCCGGGGAGAAGTGTAGGGGGTCTGGTGTCTTGCTGCTCAAGGGCACCTCGGCAGTACCCAGGTGTATCGGGGACTTGAACCGGCGACCTTCCGGTTCCCAAGCCAAGTCCCAACAGACTACAGCTATCCTGCCAGGTTGAGCTATCCTGCCGGTAGTTTACATGTACACGTGTCATTTACCAACAAAAAAGGTTTGTTTGTTTGTTTCAGACACTCACCCAGCGTTGTCTGCATGTCACCTTTGAACTCGTTGAGGGTGAGACGCAGCAGGAAGCTGGACTTCCCGGACCCCGCGTCTCCGGCCAGAACCAGGCGGTAGATCGGAGAAGGACCCTCATCCTCCAGTATATCCGGCTGTGTAGAGATAACATGTTCAGAAAAAGTAATAGGTAAAATAGGTGTAGGTACACACACACACACACACACACACACACAATATATATTTTCACACTTTCTTTTCTTGAAAGAAAATGTCTGCCAACCTTTATATCAGGCAGGTCACACACAGGTCTTATAGGTGCTCCGCCCAAGTGACACACAATGATGATATTCATTTAGGAATATAAGTCTGTTTGAAACTATAAGATCATTGGACGGACGGACGCACGCACAGGCCCTCTTGATTGACCCTTTATTTCCCAGGTGAATTTGTGAATTTGCACCCGTGTAACCACCTAGGGTTAGGTGTTTCACCTTTACGGAGAAGGCGGACAGACGTCTCCGCATGGACAAGGCGATGGACGACGAGGCGAGGGAGGGTGAGATTGACATGGCGGCTTCAGATTTGACCTCCGATATCTGGAAGTTACAGTAGAGTAACAATACACTTTATTTGAGTAAATAATATGCACAATTCAAACAAAAAGCAGAGAGAGGAGATATATATAGATATATATATATATAGATATATCTATATCTATATCTATATATCTATATATCTATATATCTATATATATCTATATCTATATCTATATCTATAGATATAGATATAGATATATATATATATATGACAATTCTTGAAAATAAATAGTAAAAAACAGTAAACAGCATATAAAAATAGCAAGTAGAGATTTAAATAAAAGATGACATCACATGGTTGGACAGGTTATTAAGAAGCAATTTAAAAAGAGGCCATCGACACCTTGTTAAACTAATTATAAAGGGATCATGAGCCAATTAACAGTTAGTCACAAGCCAACAATCGGAGTGAGTTCCTCAGAGTTACTAACCTCCATATCAGACGGGACGTAGGAGTAACTGTGATGCATGGTCTCACTGGAGCCTATGCTGTCCCCGTCGCTGTCCCCATCCGAGGGTTCCACTGTATCCATGGGCAACTCCGCCAATCCGCTGTCCAGGTACTTGTCTGCCCAGCTGGCCACATGGTGGTTGGAAGTCGTTCCCAAGCTGCTTAATGCATGAGGGTCAGGATATAAAGATAAATATGATAAATGTTAAATAAAAAAAATTATTTTATTTTATTTTAAATCCTTTAATCCCTTGTTATGATAGTGGCAGCACTCCTAGCGGTTCAGCAGACAATGGGCCTACTGAACTGCTAGGAATGCTGCCACTATCATAACATTGTCATTAACATTACACGGTCATACTTTGCTGGACTCATATTCATTACTCATTACAGTTACTGCACTGTTCTGCACTGTATTCATAATGCTGCTGTACATATCACCCATCAATCCCTATATTGTTCTTTTTATGTTCATTTAATTTTTGTTATATTGTGTATAGTAGTTTAATAGTATTGTTATAGAATTTCATACTGTGGGAGGGAATGAGGTGTAAGCATTCCATTGTACTCCCGCCAGGTTTGTTACAACACAATGTGCGTAGTGTATGCCAATGAACAAGTTTTGTTTATATAACAAGTCTGTCGGGCGGTGGTGTTTTGCACGGTTTCGTGTCATCCGGGCAGACTTTTCACCAGCTCTAGGGCTGTTGTTCCAAATACGGCTGTTGTTCTGTAGCCATGTAGCACCAGTTTATATATATATATATTTTTTGAGCAATTATACTGCATAGCCAAGTCTATATTTCAGTCATATTTAAGTGTGTGTGTGTGTGTGTGTGTGTGTGTGTGTGTGTGTGTGTGTGTGTGTGTGTGTGTGTGTGTGTGTGTGTGTGTGTGTGTGTGTGTGTGTGTGTGTGTGTGTGTGTGTGTGTGTGTGTGTGTGTGTGTGTGTGTGTGTGTGTGTGTGTGTGTGGAGACACACATACCCGCTTTGGTTCAGCGTGCTCTGTCGAATGGGCTTCATTCGCCTTGCAGGGATTTCATTTTTCGGCGATAGCTGTGTGATCGTAGAGATATATACATGGATACATACTGTATATTAAAAACACAGGACTAAAGTTACATAAGGTCATGCGGAAATCATTTCAGAACCAGTTTCTCGTTGAACTCCCTGCACTTCCTTTGGAAAGCACCGGTAGTGAATAACATACCTGCAGCGGAGTGTCATTGGAAACTCTAATCAGGCTAAACATACTGTGCCAAGCAGAGGTATGTGTGTCGTGGGTAATTAAAGAGACATGCTCTTACCCGTCTCTTGGTCGCCACAGCCTCACTGGCTAACGCTGATCGCAGCCCGTCATTACTGTCATACAGCTTTTTGTTCATCTCCCTGACAGGTTGCAGGAAGGAAAAGGCAAGCAGAAAAACAAAGCACAAATCACATTTTGTGCTGTGCTGTGACGGAAGATTTTACTTGTCGATCCCAAAGTAAGATTCCTAGTCGAGATCCAATATATACGTAACCTTAAGCCGTTTCTTATTTCTTATTTTGTTGTTGTTGTTGTTGTTACTTTGTAGCCTAAACGTGAGGCCTCAAGATTCATACAGAATAGATAGTAGTATGAACAAAAACTTCATGAACGTACTGCAGAGCCTGGATTTGATTGGAGTAAGACTGATATTCTACCACCATCCTCTTCAGGTCATCTCGTTCTCTGGGAACACACATTCAGAGAACACCATGATTCAATTCAGTACCACACGGACCAGGGACATTGGAATTACAGTCAGTGATTACCAAACATAACCCTCTTTTCTCCTGAAACAAAACGCCTGAAATGCCCTGAGCGTCAAGAAACTATGGATGAAATATACGACGATCTAGTCTTGTCATGCATCATGTCATTCTAAAAAATCCCCATAGGAGATTAATAAAGCTGCCAGGAAACGTGACCCAGTCCAGACAACCCTCATGGGTGAAACACAGAAAGCACTGAAAGATGAGGTCAGAGCTAACGATGCCAAGACAGCAGACCGGTGTGGTTGTCATTCCTGCTCGACGACATTAGCGCTGCCAGTTTTCGTCACACACCGCCTCACCTATTGTACTGCAGCTCCTGGTCTCCGTACATGTTCTTCAGCTTGTCCAGCTCAGAATGCAGAACGGATACGTCGGTCAGAGCGGTCAGCAGGGAGCTATGTAGCCGCTCGTTTTCCTGACGAGGAGACACGTTACATCGATTATTAGACACATTGGGGGGGGGGGGGGGGGGGGGGGGGGATAATCTAGCGGTAACAGTCGGTGCGTGTGTAGGCACCAGTGAGCAAGATAACCCGGCCTGCCCCTGAACAATATGCAATCTGAACTGCGGCAAATTAATGAAGGGCTTCAGGTGAAAGCAGCTGCTAAATGAATAGATTGATTATAAGATTGGTATATAACACCAACACTAACCTGTGTGAGCTCAAAGGTGTCCCTCCTCAGATGGGTGATTTCATCCTTGGAGCGGTCCAGTTTAGAGTCCGCTTGGCTCTTTGAGGGTTGAACGTGTTCATGAAAAAATTAACGTTATTCACTTGTGACACACACACACACACATTTCTTCGGCCATTTGCCTCTCTAAATAAGACAAAACAAATGATGAAACGTATATAAAATGCATTGAAATAAACAACTACCGTAATTAGTCTATCCAGGTTTGCGTGCAGATCTGAAACCTCATTCTCGTGCCTCCTCTGCATGGAAGCCACCAGGTCCTCCATCTTCTTCTGCTCCTGAAAACATGAACCCCCACACACACTCACTAAGTGTTGAAAGTAGCCCGCATAAAGCCTTGAAAAGGGGGGCTTTCAGCTGGCGCCAGACAGAGGGCCTTTGTGAGCCTGTAAAGGTGGACACAGAGTCACACAGTGGCCTGCTTGTATGGACAAACAGGCAGGTAACTGGTTGGCTATGTGCGAGAACACTGCAGTGTTGAGTCCCTTCTCGCCGGGGGAAAACTAGTAACAATCTAGACCCCCCACATCACATAACTGATCATTCCCAACCTATTCTTGCTTTGAGCACACTTTGTCAAATCACCTATTATGCAACCAGTATCAGCACACTACATTGAAACTAACTCGACACAAAACTGGAACACCGAGCTTGGAGCAAACGGGTTTTCACTGACCTCGTCTCGGACCTGCTGCTCGACCGCGGCGAGTTGCTTCTGAATGTCTTCCTCAAGCTCTTCCAGCTGACTATTGTTCATATCCTCTGTGCTGAAGAAACACAAGCGATAGATTTTGTTTGTTATCATTTCTCTACAAGGAACTACCTCCCCCAACCCCCCCGCCCCTCCCCGAAAAAAGCTGCCGTCTTCAACAATTATTTCAAGTTGATGATCATCGTCACTAGAAGAAAAATGGGACTGTTGAATGTTTTACCTCCTCTTCATGGAAATCTCATGAAGAGATTGACATATTCTATGAGCACGACTTTGTACACAGTGTGATTATAAACCACTCGTCCGGGTTGTCTGCCAGGTTGGAAAGAGGGCGTGATCTTGGAAAGTTGGAACGTAAACTGCGTCCCACTTTTACACAATTCAAACAAGCAATCGAAAACAACAGTTCAAACAGCATTCGTAGAACGACATCCCCCGTCCGGAGGATGTCGTTTCAGCTGGACGGCGAAGATTCAAAAGCCAGGGTTTTATAGCGTGTGGTGAGGGAATCGCGGAAAAACCTAAATAACTTTAAGATGATACGAGGTGTGGGAGGTGAACAAACAAAAAATGTTTGCACTTCCTTGAGTCAGAGTGACACCTCCTGGCTTGTGCTTGCACAAGCACAGCCTTGTGCTTTACTGAGCTTAGTGAACGCTGCCCTCGGCGCGATAGCATTTCCTTGGCTGGTATCGGGACCTCGTAGCAAAGAGGGGATTACTTCACTTCAACTTTCTTCTACAACACCAGAACATTTGACTCTTAATATAATATATAACATTGTGAGCGCATTTTTAGACAATCGGCGTGATTTTTTCACGCCGATTGTTCAGCCTGATTATTAACTGCAGTGGGGCTAAAACATTGGATCTATTTTTTTTAACAGATTCTGATGATTTGATGATTAAAATCAAATTCCAGTTTAATGGCTGGATTAAATGGCATTATGCTCAAGGGAATGGGAAACACACAGGCAAATCATCTCACTGAATC
The DNA here is from genome assembly GCA_027704905.1 of Muraenolepis orangiensis. Taxonomy (NCBI): domain Eukaryota; kingdom Metazoa; phylum Chordata; class Actinopteri; order Gadiformes; family Muraenolepididae; genus Muraenolepis; species Muraenolepis orangiensis. Next base: position 4,614,568 of record CM051010.1, on the reverse strand, counting down.
GGAATTGTGTTGGTTAACATTGCATTAAAGTGTTTATTCCCAAGTAATCGAGTGTACTTAAAATAGAAAATGTCAATTTTTAATTACAATTCAGTATGTATCTTATGTTTGTTCATAGTTCATCAAGTTAATGACAAAGACGCAGAAAAGACTCTCTAAAAAAGCACACTGCATGTCTTTACAATAACCATTATCCAACCAATAAATACTTGAGTATTGTGTGCAAAATAGGAGCTGGGGGGGGGTTGTGTTTTTCTATTCTACACATCAACAAACAAACAAAGGGCGGCAGTATAGAGGTAGAGGTACAGCGGTCGCCTCCTCCTAGCAAAAGCTGCCGAGGTGTCCTTGAGCAAGACACCCTAACCCTAACTGCTCCGGACGTGCTGGCTGTCTCCTTGCATGGCTGACTCCGCCGTTGGTGGATGAATGTGTGTATGAATGGGTGAATGTGAGGCATGACGTAAAACGCTTTGAGTAACCATTGGTTAGAAAAGCGCTATATAAATGTCCATTTACCAAACTGTTCCACCTCAGAACAGAATGTAGTACAAAATGGTAAGAGCACATGATCAAAAGTAGAATACAATTGACCAAAACTGTACTATCACTGTCAATTCCTCTACCTCATGCGTAGCCTGTCTAGCCTAGTGTTTACCTATACAAAAATGGCCATCACTTTTTTGGACACATTTAAGCACCAGGCAGCACAAATCCTGAACAGGCCTTATTAAGCTTGGTGAATTAGAACAGAGCCTACTTTGCCTGCCATAAAAACCAGGATAGACGCTTTAGTGCATTTTAATAAAGTGGCAGCAACGCAATGGGATGCAACTAGACACTCAGAAGTCATTTAACCTTACCGCTTGAGGCTGGTTTCTAGCTGTTCGGTTTCCCGTTGATGGCCAGCGCTCTCCTGTATCAGAGAGTTGACGACCACCTCATAACGAGTCAGCAGAGGACCGTCTGTCGAGTCCACAATGGCCTGATACAAACCAGCCAAATTATTCCGTAGGCTGTTGGGGAAAAAAACAAAAACAAAAAAAAGTAATTGACATGACAATGTAAAGTAGGTAAGTCTATAGCCCCTCTGTTGAATCTGGTTCTAGCTTGGTGACCTGATGAGTAGGTTATAGGTTGTGCTGTGGAGCCATGGCTTGCCTGTCAGAGAGGAGGGGAGCTGCGCCATCGGTTCTGTCCAGGAATTCGTCCCATGGACACGTCTGGATGTGATGCGAAGACTCGGCAGCGCCGAACGACGACAGATCCAATGTCTCCGACACCTCTTGAAACTTGGACGAAAAGTTCGAGTAATTGATGTATCCATCTCTGTCCGCGTCGAATTTGTGAAACAAAGTTTTGATCTCATGTTCGGGTACGTGCAGTTCTCGGCACACCACGGTAAAGTCCTCGTATTCAATCCTGCCCGTTTTATTCACGTCGCACGCCGAAAAAAGCCTCCGTAGGCTAGGCACGTCCATTGTTATGGAAGTATTAAAACGATATTAAAAACACCATTGTGTTTTGGTCGTACTTCTTAGACAGGTTGTCGCTAATGGCATTCAGGTGTAGACCAGGTCCACGGTGGAAGCAAACACTGATGAGCCGCTCACCGCACTCGACTCTGATTGGCTCACAACTCACAACGGCGCGTTATCGTCAACGGACAGTTACATGTCACCCACTAGGTCACCATACATCATTATCATTATTATGCATTGTTACTTTCCCCCCACTAATAACTAAAGGGGTATTGAAGGTAAAAGTATAGGCATGTTATGTGTTATATGTGTGTGTGTGCTACAGGTTGCTATAGTTATACTTCTCTGTTTGCCTTCAGGGTGTGCGGTGTGTGTGTGTGCTCCGCTTATCTCACTGTATAGTTTTGTTACAACACAGTAGTTCTACTTTAACGGCGGACAATGCACACGTCTAATGCATATCGCAGGTTATGCTACACTAAAAGTACCAGTAGTAAGATGTCGTTTTTACTTTTGTATTTCGAGTAATCGTTTTATCATTTAGCAGCTTTCAGATACCTAATTCCAGAACCTAATCTAATTCAAACAAATGCACTCCACCTACTAGTCACACATTTGCGCAGCTGTGTTGTTGACAATAGGTTGGACGCCACTGCTGAAACCAACACGATGCCGCTATGTGACGATGACGCTATGCTGAATCACGTCATGGCATTTAAGAGTCAATAAAAGCCATATGGCGCAGAAAGCACCACCCATTTGACGTGTTAAAAGTGACAAACGACGTCCAAACTGTTACGTGTTTATATATGATCTTTCAATAAAGATTAAAGACCTCTGGCGTTTAGTTCCTCAGTCTATCATCGACATATTTGACTATAATGCAACATCTGAGTGAAAGGATTATTTTAGAAGATATATTGTAATATGCATTTGTATTGCACTTTTCTTTCACAAGAAGTAAATTAATATTTTTTGTTGGCTTTTCAATTATTAGCCATACGTATCTACAAGATTCTTCACAGTGAAGGCTAATATAGCATTCTATTGCAATAGTTTGCCAATAGTTGGGATAGCTGTTGAAGCTAGGCTACATTTCAAAGAACACAAATTATTACCAACCATTGAAAATTATTACAAAGTATGGCAATTATGATCTGTCCACTAGTTAATTCAATTTTAGTATTTTTGAAAAATAAACAGTGACTATTGTTTTCTTTCACAACTGTTCAACTGGCAACAACAAGTAGGCATCAACTGTCATCTTCAGGATTTGTTTAGGTCCTTATCTACCCTGGATAGGTCAAACAAAAACGATTGGAGAACTTGTGAAACTAGTGGAACTACTGATCAGTGGGACATATTACTGAACTAGAATCCAAAATACCATTGCAATTCATTTCTGTCTACATCTGGAATACGAGTGTTTATGTTCCAAATACAAATGACAATATAATGTCATGAACAAAACTGACCAAGTCGTAGGCTACAACATGAACTTTGCTACTACCGTTTATTTAACATGATAAATAACATGGGCCGTGCCATCAGAAAAGGTACGTCAACACACACAATTTCCCATTACCATGTCACTGCCAAGTTAAGGACCCCAGGAAAGACACTACACCACGTATGATGTCTATTCCGAGGCGCTCTCTGGGGCCACCAAGTGGATCAAATCGGGTTGCAATCTGTTCCATGTCTGTGCAGTCCAATGTGTCCTGGTTAAGAGGTACAGCAACTCTATCAGGTGAGTCTATCAATGGTCCCCTTACTGGAGCAGAAGCTTCTGCTATCCCAGCAGCAGGTGGAGGACCAGCACTGCCTCCTCTTGCTCCTGCAATCTCGGATTACAAGCACTGTGCACAAACCATCGTACCAGCTACTCTGACTACAGTACATGGCTTAAATCTACCAAAGTGCCTTTTTTGTTTTTCCATGACATTTTATAACCAGAAAGTTTGTCAGGGTAATAATATAACACCCAATGTGTCATATTTGGGGTTTCCTTTAGGATACCCAAACAAGAAGCAAGACAAACGTGGCAGAATAGGCTGGCGCTTTCTGCACCATATGGCTTTCCATACAGAGTAGCGTATGATCATGACTGGTAGCCAACCAAGCTCGTATCGAAGCTATGGTAGCCTAAAGCTATGGTAGCCTAAACGCTGTTCTAGCAAGTGGCCAGGCGGTGGCAGTGTTATGTTCACTATCGAGCAATGGAACAAAAAGAATACCAATTTCATCTTTATTTGAAAAATTAAAATAAAGTGCTTTTATATACAGTACAATAAAAAATAAAAACAAACAGCAGTGATGTATATTACAAAAATACAATTCACAATATTTTTTTTTACATTGGCAGCTGAATTTACAATACTTTTTTCTTTTTTTACATCAAAAACATTTCTTATAATACATATTGACCAATCTGAGCAATTTGCACAGGCACAAACAGAAAGCTTGGCTAGTGGTCATATAGGAGAAAGTAGGCAATGATACTGCAAAAACACTGGCTCTCAGAGTGCCTATGTTAGAAACTATGAAGGCAGATTTTGTTTTATTTTTTTAAAAGCATTACTGTACATCTTTGACTAAATAACTAACATTTATTGTTCTGTTCTTGGCAAAAGTATTATTGTTCCAATGACAACCACTACAGTAAAGCTGCCATGAATTATTAATCGTATTATTAATCAATACTCATGTATTATAATTGTTATTATTATTTTTAACAGTCTTTCAAAAAAAGGTGTTTTTTGTTGATGATGCTGTTTCAGTCATAACGTTTCCCATCATTGAAAGCTGTACAATTTGTCTTGTTTTTACCAGAACTCACATTCATTTATTGTGTAACTTCAAAATAAAGCCAGTGGTTGTTTTCCTGTGCTACACTTCAAACAATTGAACAATGCCCTTCAATGATGAACCAACTGTAAAAAAAAACAAAAACAATCCTTTTCAACAGACCCAGTTCAAAATAATATCCTTTTTGTCCCGCACTACGGCCAATCATGTCAGAATTTTACCCTACAAGCATTAAACAAGTTATTGTCTATGCCCGTGTTGCTGAATTTTTTAGTTTTGTATTACAGGAGGCACATACTATGATTATTACATTTTACTTAAAGGCATCACACAATTTTCCCACAGGCAGGTTTGTTGCCAAATTGAAAAGCCAGCCAAACTAAGGCTCCTTTAAAAGTATGTGCAAAATCAATGCATTGTATGTTTTTAAAATGTATCTTTTGTAGAATGTAATATGCTGTCATGGTAAAATAAAATGAAAAGAAGAAGAAATGCGATGTGTTATAGTACCGATAAGTGACCGGTCTTTGGAATAATGAACCACAAGTTGAACATGATGACCAACCGGAAGGATACCAGAGGATGTCTTATGCCAACTTCAAACATCGTGACAGAGAATAGCTGTTTTTTTGCCTCTAAAGGAGGAAAAAAAAACACCTTCAGATCACATAATATTTCATATTTCATATTTTATTTTTTAAGGCAGTAGATTTATTTGCTGTTTGTTTGTTTTAATGACGTTTGGATTACACCATCATCTGTCACCCTGGGAAAATCCTTAGTGAAGTGAGAAATGTGATCCACATCAATACTATCATCATATCTTTAATCTTCCTCTATTATATAAAACAATAATGACCAGCTGTGTGTGTGTGTGTGTGTGTGTGTGTGGCGACAACATTCCTCTATCCTTCTCTTGTGCTTGCAATCTCAAGGTGAAGTTTACTCAGCTCCAACTCGCTTCACATTGCTATCATTGCATAGTCTGCCTGCTGGATGAACGACAGCATAATACCTGGAATGGGTTATTCCCTTTCTCACATTATTGGAAGGAAAAGCTTGACCAAAATAACCGGCATTTTTACATACCTATACAAACAATACTATGAAGCACAATTCATTAAAGTCAATATGTTCAAATGTTTTTTTTCTTTTTTTAAGGATATAGGGTCTAATTTCGATGGAACTTGTCGATGAAAAATGCCCTGTGCTTCTTTTTGCTTCTTTTTACATGTGCTCATTTGTGCTTTCTTTCATATCAGAAGGAATGGTCCCTTGATTTGTACTTAAGAGTCAGCGATGACATACAAGTACACAGGCTGCACAGGTATGTTAAGAAAAGTATTTCTCTCTCTCTCTCAATAAAAGTCTCTTTTGTGGATGGTGAGTGTTGGACTTGTGAACAGTTCCCGGTGAACAGCCCCTGTAAAATACAGGATCTAAGTGGGCTCTGAGTCTTTTCTTTAAGGTCTTTTCAAAGCTCAATAACTCCTCTGTCCTTTCAAAGCATTACCAGAAGATGATTTGGACGGACGGGTAATGCTAAGAAACGTTAGAAATCCTACTTGGACCATGTAGGACAACATCCTCTCTGTGTCTCTTGTCACATTCACCGCTCCAGGGTCGTGTCAAACGCGCCACAAGTCTGTCGGCAAACTCGCACACGATTTGCATAAAAAAGCAAAAAAAAAAGCAGAAGCATTTGTGTAAAAGTAACAAAAACAAATGTGTACAGATCACAGGAACAAATCCAGAAGAACGAAAAAGTGCAAAAATCGGTGTTATAAAAATGACAACTGTGTGGAGTCGGATGCTCTTCAGTGTTCTGTTCTGTCCTCTGGGGTGTGCTTGTCATTTTTTTTCCCCCCGCAAGTGCTCGCAAAAGTCTCCTTTTTATTTTCGGTCACTTGCATGCGCACGCTCGTGCGTCATCGCGCCGATCCAACGGTCACAGCCTCACACGATGGAGTCTTTAATCTCCGAGCCCAGCCTGACGCGTGGCCGAGGGCTGATGGGGGACACCTCCACGTGGCTCTCCTTCAGGTTCAGAGGCCTGCTCTCAGACTCCGAGAAGCTCTTGCTGTGCTCCGGCGAGGAGCACTCGTGCTGTGGCGTGCTGCAGATGTAGTTGTCGTTGAGTGCGTGGTAGCCCCTGTGGTCCGGCGCCGAGGCGGGCGGCACCGCCGCATTGCCGTTGAGTGGCAGGCTCTCGGTCGGTTTCCCCGACATCCTCTGCAACGCCGGCGGAGGCAGCGGCGGCGGCTGCAGCATCATCTTCTTCTTCTTCTGCTGCATGGCGGGACACTCGCCCTCCTTCAGCATGGACTTCATGTGGTCGCGGTTCCTGTACACCACGAACAGGGAGAACACCAGCAGGGAGAAGGCCAGCAGGGCGCACACCACAATCAGCTCGTTCCAGTAGGTCTTGGTGTTGAGCTGCAGCGAGCGGCTCTCCCCCGGCAGCACCACCGACTCCCCCCGGGGCGCGGCTGCTGTGTGGGGTCGCCCCGGCAGCGGCGTTGGCGTCGTCACAGCAGCACCGGCGGCGGCGGCGCTATCCCGCTTGACCTCGGCACGCACGCAGTAGTTGGCCAGCAGCTGCTTGAAGCCCTCCTCCACGGACCAGCAGACGTAGGTGTCCTGACGGTCAGCCTGTGCCACCACCACCAGCCCCCCCTCCGGACTCGGGTAGTGGAAGTGGCCGGCCGTCTCGCCGTGCTCCCAGCGCCGCTTTGCCAGGTTGGAGCGCAGCTTGCAGGGCAGCACCTTGAAGGTGTTGGCCGGGATGACGATCACCTGGCAGGAGGACATCTCTGTGTGCCGTGGAGAGATCGGAAAAAGGTTTACAATGGGGACCCGTCGGCGTCTTTCAATCGTCGGAATTGATCGGACAGATAAACAGACCTCAACAAGAATGTATGTCTCAGATCTATATTTAAAATATTTAGAACTCCCAAAATAGACTATATTTGTCAAAGGTAGTTGTCATGTGATTTAAAGTAATTAAATCACTACCTTTGACAAATAGAATGACACATATGTAGACAAAGAGAAGACACTCACGTGTGGGTGCAGGTCTAGCAAACCGTGGGCTGGGCTCGCTTCTGTTGCAAATCGCGGAGGTGTCGGCGTCGTCCACATCCTGCTGCCAAACACTGAAATGCATAGCACATAGCATCAATCAACGGGCTTCCCAAACTATAGCCGTCTTAGCTTAAGAGAGTCCACCTAATACACTGTGCTGCTGTTCCCAGTAAAGACACACACCTGCCGGGCGGCACCTGTCTGATGTCCATGCACTGCCTCCCGGTCCAGGCACAGTACGGGTCCCTGGAGAGGACACACTCTCCACAGCTCTGATAATTAGAGCAGTTAGCCACTGGCACCTCCACCAGGCCAGACAGAGAGGACACATAGAGCAGACCCTGTGGAAGAGAATCACAGGAGACGTGAGAAAAACAGCAGCCCCAGACACCGTTATGCGTCAGTTATGGTGTTTTATATATATCTTTCTTTCAGTCAATACCAGACGGATGATCTTTTCTCTGAATCAACCGTCGATTTCATTTCCCACATGTCAAACAACACAAAGCAATAGGAAGGACTGGATCCAGGAATCATTAAAGCACCGCTTAGCTGCTCCTCTGAGAGCTACTGTAACTATAATGTAATCGGAACAGCTCCTGTTGAAGCAATCTGGGAGAGCCATAAGCCATCGCAACGGCTTATGGAACCCCTGAACAGATACTGGGGTATTTATGGCAATTAGGGCATCGCAAATAAACCAAAAAAAAACAACCAAACTCTACTTTACCTTCTCAGAGTCCAGTTCGATGTGCTGTACTGTTTGGCCATCAGGAAAGATCACCATCTCCTCAATGATGTACATCTTACTGTTGATATTGATGGCTTTATGAAGCCTCCCATCATCTACAAACGGTAGAAATTAGAACAAAATATATCCTCAGTAAAACTGGTTGATCTACAAACGTCCAATGAAGAGGTGTGTATTAGCGGGACAGCCGGTGTCATCACCTGTGCCAATGAAAAGCACATCGTAGGCCTTAGGCACGGCCCTGAACTGGTGCACGGCAATCTGTGTGTAGCGCACGTTCCGCTTGAGCAGGAGGGGCTGGCTGCGGATAACGCTGTCCATCAGGAAGTGATCTTTGACGAAGTTGAGCACCTTGTCGGGCATGTGCAGCGAGGAGGGGATGCCCTGCTCTCTGGCGCCGTTGGTGATGCACTGCAGAAGGGCGACACAAGAAAGTCAACGATTGAATACACGCCTTTCCGCTGGATAACCGATCAGAGAGGTGTCCTCTGGTGTCGCCGTGTGTGCGTTGATGTGGTGGGATCTATTTCCGAATGAAGGAAATCTGATAGGGAATGAAAACTGCAAAGGAGAGAGAGAGAGAGAGAGACTGTGATGTGTTCATGTTGGGTGAAGCAAGCAAGCAAACATTTATCCCCAGAGACACACACACACACAAACATGTATGTGTTTTGCTGATTTGCCGGCACCCGCGTAGCCAAGTATATACTGTACACCAGCAGTACTCACAGCTCCCGGGCGTGGCTCCGGTACCGGGTGGTTGTACGTGTACCACTGCTGCGTGTCCCGGTTGACCTCGAGGTAGCGCCCGTTGAAGGCCTTCTCCACCTGGTCCACGGTGAAGGAACACACCGCCGAGCTCCCGGAGGCTCCTTTATACCTGGAGAGGCACAAACGTGGTCTTCAAGAGAGCTGCCGCATGTGTACAGAGGCACCTGCACGCGGTCATCTAAATCTAAACCTAAATCTGGAGGATTGAATCCTCTTTATTGGTCACACACATGGTTCACACACACAGTGAAATTTGCTTCTCTGCATTTAACCCATGCCAGTGGGCAGCTTTTTTTATATACAGTGCCCGGGGAGAAGTGTAGGGGGTCCAGTGCCTTGCTCAAGGGAACCCCCGGCAGTTCCCAGGTGTTTCAGGGACTTGAAACACCTCAGCAGTGTCCAGGTGTTTCGGGGACTTGAACCGGCAACCTTCCGGTTCCCAAGCCCAACAGACTGAGCTATCCCGTCACCCCCTAGTAAGCTGAGAGGACACATTTTGAACCTAAAACCTTTTTATCCATTCATTTTTTTTTGTTTTGTTATACCTGTGATTAAATAGCAGGCAGGGGGCTAGGTAACCTACAGGATATGAGGGTTCAAATCTAGAACCTTCTAGCTGGGAGTCATACACCCTTACCACTAGACTACCAGACGCCCATCAAATAAAAACCATTGACATAGCTCAAATAGGGGCTTTTAAATGGACTATGATGTGTGACATCGAAAAACAAAGTGAGCAGCCTATTCACCACTGAGAGGTAAAGACTCCGTAGAAGATGGTGTTCCTCCAGTCCTCGGGGTGAGGCGTCAACACGAACATGTCCTGGATGATGTTGAAGGGGAAGCCGTCGTCGGGCAGGGAGCACAGCAGCTGGGCTTTGAGGAAGGTAGTCCACTTCTTCTGCAGAACCCTCTCGCCTCCTCTGTCCCCCTGCAATGTGAACGGATGGTGATTTAAAAAGAGCAGTTCCCACGCCTGGCCACTAGGTGGAGCCACTATGTAAGTTGTAACAAGTCTGAGGGGTAAGAAAAGGGGGGGCGATAGGGGCCATCCCAGATGCTGCCCTAAGCCCTGCATTCCCTGATTTAAGTGGATTCCTTACTTTGACCAAATTTAATTCACAACACTTCCCCTTGTTGTTTTGCGCTGGTTCCGGTTGGTTGGCTCACTGAAGAATTGCCTCTATGCATGAAAGAACGTGTGGTATTTTGGTGCTTTTGTTTACACCATTAGTGGCCAGAAACCAACAGCCATATCACGAGCCGGGACCTGAAGCTGTTTGGATTAATTTAATTGAGAGGCATTAACCTCTCAGAGCAGACCCATTCTGAGCCCAATCAAGTGTGCTAAACACAACACTATTCCCTGAGGCTTTGGCCTTCTAGGTCATGAAAACAATACGCATCATTGAGACTGCGGCTACAGGACATGACAAGAAGAAGAACAAACAGCTATGGGGACACTGGGGAGGGCACACGCCTTTACTCTGAAAGGAAAAAAGGGACATTGCTCTCAAGCTATTCCTCATCACCGACCAGTGATTTGTTCCTGTTTATTTAGAACCTTGACATTTGCAATGACCTTCATCTTGCAGCATGGGAATGCGTTGCCACAGACTCATTTTGAGTTGAGCTCGCCTGGTTGGAAATGTAAGCAATCCCGGGTGGAGGAAACCCAATGCACATGAAGCCTGGGAAGTGATACCATGTCGGGGGCTCATGTTAATGGCGTACATTATGCAACTCCACACGATGAGGAATGGGGGAGGGTCAAGGTTAGGTGGAGATGGAAGATGGTTGAAGATGGTGAAAGATGTGTTTTGAAAGAGCCAGTGAAAGAACGCCTAGTAGTCTAAGCTAGTCATCTCACTCAGCTGAATACACAGGTATATATAGCGACAAATCTCTTTGGTATTAATTGGGTAGAAATCACAATAAAGACCGCTAAGCAATCTTCCCACTCCTACTCATATCTGATAAACTGCCCACTGTGCCGTTTTCTGTGGTTATGTCATATGAAGCTGGTATGATTAGTTCGTACTCTACTAGCCACGTCATGTTTATGGCGCATATGTCCCGCTATCGGAAACGCGACATAAATGTGAGGGGAGGGCCAGCGACAAGAGAGCCCAAACAGAGGGGAAACACAGCTCAAGAGACTCCGGGAATTTGTCCCACAAGACCCTGCGTCATCCGGGTGAGGACCATGAACTCTTCCATCCAGCCCCCGATACGTCACTGACAGCGGTGCATTCCCCCCCCCCCCCAGAGCAAACGCAGATGGATCGCTAAGATCGTAACGTGACTACACCGATCGGATATTTAAAACAAGACGCGGCGATTTAGGCCCGGCTTTAAGGGGTGGCCCTGGGTGGGGAGGTGTGAAGAAGAGAGGCGGCGCGGTGAGCCGGATACACCCTTGCGTCGATGGACCCGCTCACCTTACAGACGCGGGCGATGCGCGACACGATGGTGTTGTCGAAGAAGTCAAACTCCTTGCCGGCCTCGCTGAAGAAGAAGTAGATCTTGTCGTCGTCCCCGACCCGGTTGCCCTCGGGGAGGCTCTCCTGTATGTAGGCGGAGCCCACGAAGGCGGGTTCTGACAGAAGAAGAAAATAACAGACAAATAAACAAACAAACAGCGAGTTGAACACGGCGTCAGCCTGTAGCCAGGCAGCGCAAATAAAACCCCTTCCCCACAGTGAGTCCATAATGGTTTAAACAATATAACGGGAAGATGTTTCCCAGAATCGTAGCAGCGTTTATTTACTACTACTACTTTCGCAATTCGGCAATGTGGAACAAAACGTCAACCGTAAAAAGCGACAACAAAAACATGTGACCTTACCTTGAAGCCAATTTAATGAATTTTCAGTTTTCAGTGCAGTTCCATGGCCCAGGCTCTTGTAAATAATAGGTTCATTTCCTTGGAAATTACTGACTGTCCCGGCATAGAGCTCCCCATCTGAAACCCCCAAAAAAAGAAACAAAACAAGGTTAATGATTTGGTTTGCCACCACATTATGTGTATGTGTGTGTGTGTGTGTGTGTGTGTGTGTGAGTGTAAGTTAAGTGTGTCAACAACAACGTTTGGGGGGTGGGGGAGGCAGATTTACATTGGACAGTCCAGCAACGGGCGCTCTGTTAACATACCGGCCATGATGGCGGTGGATTTGTATTCGGGGTTGAAAGGACAGCGGTTGCGTCCGTCTTCGGTCAGGATCTCTCCACCCGGGCCTCTCACCAGAGAGAAGTCTGTAGCGTTCTGTACATCACACACACACACACACACACACACACACACACACACACACACACACACACACACACACACACACACACACACACACACACACACACACACACAGGTGTTAGCACTTAGGCAACAGAAAGTGTACGCGCACGTGCACACACAGGCCAAAATACACACTAAAGCACACATCTAGGCCCAACACATACACACACACACGACAGGTGTGCACACACATACAGACGTGTACAAGTGCACGCTCACACATTCACATTCACACACACGCACACACTCACACACACACACACACACAGCAGGCTCAGTGGAAAAGTATAGGTCTTTTATTTGGTGACCAGTGACCCAGAGACCTCTGCTGTTAGATGGTCAGACGGTTCGCTGGTTCGCCTAGTCCCAAATGAATGGCTAGCCGTAGAGTCAAGGACAGGTCATACCTTTGTTTGTAAAGGCTTGCGGTTTTAGTGATCAGATGTTTGGAAGAATGGGGGAAAGCATTTTGGAAACCTTGACTACACTCTCAGCTGCAAAGTCTGCAACAAAATGTTGATTTTGGCTGATAATCAAACACCCTCACCATTCGAGAGACGATCCTGTTGTGTTTATACTTTTAATAAACACAACACCAATATAATTGCCAACTGAGGAGACACAAGAGCTTACATTGAACTGTAAGCCGAAACAGAAAAGGCAGGACAGTTGTAGGTAATCAAATATATTTCAAATACAAACTCACTATGTATGCACAGGTAGGGCTGAAGGCATACGTCCCGCACACGTACAGATGAGTGCTGTTATAGCGCAGTAGAATCTTGATGTAGTTGAAGCAATCCTTCTGTGTTTGGAAAGACAGAAGACAGCAGGGATTTTACAAAGTAAAAAAAAAAATGAATTTCTAGCAGACTGCAGGCGGAAGCTCCTTTAAGTACATTTCTCGAGCATTAAGCTTTAATTAATTACATTCCAATGGTTTCAAAAAGGTCCCTTGCTTGGTTACACCGTTGATTAAATCATTCTCTGCTACGGAGCCAAACGTAAATACTCAGAATCACAGACTTTCCTGGAAACTTTCACGGTTTGATTCTGGAAACAGAAACCCTACAATGTGGAACACATCCACTCTAGTGTCAACTGGCTCTTCACTTGAGATTACTCACCTGCAAGTCCTTTCCTTTGAAGCTGCATTCGTCTCTCTTGCTCTCAGGAGTGTTCCATGTAATCTGTGGAGAATAAAGAGTAATTGCTATGCATAATAAAAAATTAAGTGTCTCTCATTATGTCATCTCTCACTTAACATATTTTTTCTGTGCACATTAACAACCAAGCACATCTTCTGATGACTGCCATTTAAACAAATACTTAGGATTTAGTTTTACTGAATTTCTTTTCTAAGATATATGGTGGAGAGAGAGAGAGAGAGAGAGAGAGAGAGAGAGAGATAGAGAGAGAGAGAGAGAGAGAGAGAGAGAGAGAGAGAGAGAGAGAGAGAGAGAGAGAGAGAGAGAGAGAGAGAGAGAGAGAGAGAGAGAGCAATATATATATAATAGATATTTTTACCATTTACATTTTTTATTGTTATTTGTATCTAGTTTGATTTGTGTCCTTTCGTGCTGCTGTATCCCCTGGATTTCCCCATCAGGGATTAATAAAGTGTTATTATCCATCTATACTATCTCATCTCATCAAGTTATGATGCGTTTCTCTCCAAAACAACCATGTGGTTAGATCTCTCTCCTCCTCTCCGGGGGGGAGGCGGGGGGGAGGGGGGGGGGTGACTCACATTCCTCCGCAGCTCGGTGGCGCTGATGTCGGCGAGGTCCAGGGCAAACAAGGCCTCGCGGGCGCCCAGGTACAGCACGTTGTCCTCTTTGCTCAGGAGCAGCGAGGTGAAGTTCAGGACCCCCGGGGCGGAGAAATGTCTGGTGGTCCTCTCCTTTGCGTCTGGGGAAGGGAAGATGGGAGGCGGATGACGCAGAGCAAAAAAGAAAAACAAACACATGTTTGATAGGTCGACTGTGAGGGCATAGCCCCCCCAAAAAAAAACGACGTTGGAGGTGTGAATTTTCGTATTGAGGACACACACGCATTGTCAAATTGGGTGTTGGGTTGTTGAATATGAAAAACACCCCCAAAAAAGTAGACATTAAAGCATAAGCAAGTCTTCCTTGTTGACGATGTCTCACACTGCAGGAATATACCTGCGCAAACCCAATATTGTTTTAAGCCTTTCCTTAAAAAAGCGTTGAGATTGATTATTTGGATTATGTACCGTGTGTGGGCACATTATGCTACGCCGTCACTGACCTGAGGTAACCCTATCAACACAATGATTGACTTCCTCCCGAGGGGGGGGGAGGGCACACACTAATAGCACTGCATCACTACGGCAACAAAGGTCCCTCAGTGTGGTTAAATCTGTCCCTTAAATCCACCGAGAAGGGTTTATCACCTGCAGCTCTCCACGTAACATAGGTAACCCCATAGGAGCCTCTCTCTCTCGCTCCCTCTCTCTCGCTCCCTCTCTCTCCCTCTCCCTCTCTCTTTCGCTCTCTCTCTCTCTAACAGTGATTTACACAGGAGGTATATGGAGGATAGCCACACTATCCGACATTGGGCCTGCAATTACACTCACACTCGTTTGAACAAGAGATTTCTCTTCAGGCAAATATCCCTCCTGTCAATGCAGAAGCGGTAGCCAAAATTGTGTTCAATGCTGCAGTCTGTCAAATGCTTTTTAAATGTTTTTTCCCGAGCTACTCAAGCAGCAGACCACGGTGAGCCACACATTCTTGTTTCAGCGATTTAGGGCAGGCAAACAAGAAGGCCTCAACATGGCTTGACTGCCACGAATAGTTACAACACGATAAGGCTTGCATTGAATGTATTGGCTAATGTAAATAAATGCAAGCAAGGAATGCAAGGATTCTGAAAATTCTTCGGTCAAAACAGCAACCTCCATTAAATGTTTATCAATCAGGAAAATGTTATGTAGATGATTGTAACTGGCATAAAAACAACATCCAACTCTACATTATCTTCCTTTGTAAAGCACTGAAAGGTGCTATATAAATGCACTTGCCTCGCCTTATGATTTACAATGGAAGTTTAAGCAATTCTTCATCAAGGTGTTGACTGTTGACACACACTAGCAGCAGTGGAATCATTCAGTCGTTGAAACATGGATTTAATGCATCCATGCATTACTACTAATCACACGATAAGTCACACATATATTGATACAATATACAAGATACAAGATTGGTATTGGCCATTTGAAACAAGTACAATGGAATGCTTACTCCCCATTCCCTCCCGCAGTATGGATTTCTAAAACACAATTCTATAAACATACTATATACAATACAAAAAGGAACATAAAAATAACCATAAAGTGACGATATGATGACATGTACATGTTTTGTGTGTAGGCCTAGCCGTGTGTCACGTTGTAGGCTAAATGCACATCCTATTCGATCCAGGACCAACCACATCCCCGTCCAGGTACACCCCTCGATATGGTTGTTTGACCACCTGGTGTGAATGGACGGTAACAGAGAGACGCACACACAGAGCAGAGCCAGAGGAGCGAGCACCGCGTGGCGGGGAGACTAGCAGCCAGGGACGGGTGCTATGGGCCAAGTGCTCCATATGCAGGCTTATCCATACATGGAAATAAATCGAAAAACAATTGAGGAAATAAGACTGTGGGTTGTGGACTGTGACAACACTACCCGTGCATGTAGAGATTTCCACCGCTGCCATGTTTCCACTGTCGAGAGATTGATTGCTGGGTGATCCAAGACCAAATTATGATTGCCTAATACCAAATAAGCCAATCCATCACTGGACACTATGGCCATTCACACACGTCGCGGCGCTCATGTGCTTCACCAGTGTTTCACCAGCGTTTCACCCCGTCACCCGTCGCCACCCTGGGTCTGATCCCCACACCCTGACCTCTAATAGGGGCGGCAGTGTGTGACTCAAGAGCTCCTCTTGGGGGTTGTCCTCCTCAAGGGAGGACATACCGCCGTATGAGTTGGCTTCGTGAACAGAGCACGCATTAACACACTGCACTGGGCTTGGCATCTGCAAGCAATGTGAGATCATTACTATCATTATGTAATTAAATGTAATTTCTTGCAAATGACACCCCGATCATGAATTGCAATACTTTGTCGACATTGCCTTGCTAATCTAATTTTGGGATGGAAGCACTTATTACTCTTTCGCTGCGGGCGAATGCAGAGAAGTTTGTCGTACTACTGGACTTCCTACTGGTTCAAAAATAGTTTGGAGTAGTTATTTGAAGGCATGGGATATCCCCCATTTAAAGGGCAAATGAATAGAATAGTCTGGATTTCAGTGTGGAGGTCTGCCAAACGTGTTCTGTAAGCATGGGTTACATGGAAAACCCTTTCTAATGAGGCAGCCTTCTCTTCTCAACTGTTATCGCTGTTCATTCTGGAAATGGAGCATTCACTTTTAGAACATCCTCCTTCATAATACGGCAATAGATTCTCAACAAAAAAAACATACATATAGAAATAAGAAAATAAAAAAACCTTTGTGAATGTGCCGTTATGCTTTTGTTTTGTTATAGCGTTGGAGAAGCGCTGGATGTAAGCCTGCCAGCGAGTGACCTGGAAAAAGACCCACCTCTCTGTATTGAGATCAAGGACACACTATGGAATCCCAATCCAGCATCTTTAAGGGACTGGTGGCCCACATCCACGTCTTTCTCCGTACGCGTAGCCTAAACCCATGTGTGGTGGTTGTTTATTCTGAGAACTACAAAATAAAACCCCAATATTGCACAGGATAATACACAACTGGATGTTGGTGAGGCTTAAGAAGAAAAACAAAACTCTAAGCATCAAACCAAACCCTCTACATTACACTAAGATGAACATACCCTATGTCAGAGCTTTATTCAACGTGTGAACTCAGGTGCCAGATGCCAGGCCACACTGCAGTACGACCGTCTTCACTCGGCAAAAATTGACACCGCGTTGATTGATTGACGCGCGGCGTTGCCGTGGATACATCGGGAGCGTCTGAAGGACAGAAGTGGTGCAGCATCTGGCAGACATTGAGACAAGGGGGCCAACGGGGTAATTCACCAGGAGATTCATTAGGCACACTGCAAGCCTGCTGTTTGTGTTGTTAGCTTCCGGGGCTACATCTTGTTAGCGGCGTATTATCTCCACTGGTAGCTTCACACAGACTCCATGGTGATGGGGGGGATGGGGGGTTGGGGGTGGGGGGGGGGGGAG
>CM051010.1:4579632-4594632 GCA_027704905.1 Muraenolepis orangiensis | reverse complement strand
TACAGCTCCTTGAGGCCCTTCTCTCCTGTGGCACAGGGGAGGGAACGTGACACAGTCGGCAGAACAGTGGAAAATGTCATTGGAGCAGGACAGACCATCAGGCTATTAGCTAACCACACACTTAGAATATAGAGCCTCCTATTATTTTTTGTTGTTGTTGCAGAAGCGGCTGCAGGACACTGGGACTCCATGTTTATTTTTCGGATACCTGCGATGGAATGACCCCGTCCTATGTTAGTACCACAAAACTTACTGTTGTGCGACTTAAGTTCCTAGCTAACGCAGCAGCGTTGTCTGTGTCAAAGTGAGGAGGGGTTGCGGGTGGGAGGGAGGGGGGGGGGGGTGGTGGACTGTGATGGGCTGGTGTTGTTGTAACACACTCCATCAGTTGCCTGCCTGCCTGTGAGCGGTGCAGAGCTTGGCAGGTGAGAGGGAGATTACCTGTTGGTACAGAGGGACCACGTCAGGGAGGCTTCTGCACGCTCAGGCAGGCAAACAACGTCTGAGCTATTTGAAAGCGAGCGTGCCAGCATCAACCAACACTGTTTTCTTTTGTGATTACAGCGTTCCTGAGTCCGTGTATATTCGGCTTAAAAGTGACATTGTGTTGTTTGTCGTCGTCGTCCCCCCCCCCCCCCCTTTCTTCGCTACATTGTGTGTGTTTGTGTGTGTGGCGTCATATACATTCCACTGTATGTTTGACAGACACCGTATTGCTCAGGCAATGGTGCGTTGTCCGTACATCAGGACACATTGCGCCTTTCACCTATCGACTGGTTGAGTCTTAACTTTAAATACTCATAAATGACCAAAATATCACCAATATCATCTATAGTGATTTATTTAAAAAAAGAAGAATTATAGACCTTAAGGATCATAGTAGTTTCTTTTGTATGACCATCGGCGTGTCGAGATATAGAAATATTCCTTCCTTTTGGGTTGCGAGACTGCGTCACTTGTGTTCATTTCAGGATTATGGACGTTCCACAACTTCTACAAAACAATGGACAGAGCCCCAACGTGACAACAGCCCCATTCATGGGATGGATTTAGTTGGATTTACAAACCGATAAACCATCGCCAAACAGACTAAACCGAAACACACTTGTTTATGTTCAGGCATTCAAGCACTCCCAAGTATTTAAGGCCAAACATCCATTCCACATTTTTACCCCCTTATTCAATCAACTTAAGTCACGTTAGGAAGCATAAAGATGAACACACGTTGTGAGCTAGTAAAATGCTAAACATGCAGTCACTAAGCTTAAAATTTCACTTAAAATGAAGGTTTCACTTAAAATTGCTACACGTCCTCCGGTCAAGTCAAATACCTGTCAAAAACCCACCATGATGTGCTTTTTTTTGTGTGTGTTTTTAAACAAAATCACCTCCACCACAAACTACTGAAAAGCATGGCATAGAGTCAGGACAGCGAGGACACTTACTGTAGGGAAAGGAGAGGCGTGGAGTGACATCATTCTCGGTGGCAGTCGTCCACACCGAGCCGACCAGCAGGACAGTGAAGGCTTGCAGACAGAACCGGGCCGCACCCATTGTCCAAAATGGCCCAATGGGTACTTCCAGCCAAATCACAGTGTTTCCCTCTCAGGAATTTAGGATATTCATGAAGTTCCACTGTTTTTCCCTCTCTCTCTCTTTTCGACTTTCAATGCTTGAGGTTTTTCCCCCTGAAGAGCGGAGAGCGATGTGTTGACTGCGGGAATCCTCCGGCGCAGGAAACAACACAGGGACTCTGTAGGGTGAACTCTGACCTCAGAATGAACTGCCAAGGACGCGCAGCCTCTTCCAGTCCGCCTCCATATGTGCACCAGACCGTGGCGAAGCAAGCCTCCCGAGAGCGTATCTGCGCAGGCAAAAAGAAACAACAACAACACACAGAGACATATAGTTAGCGTTATGAAGCTCGTAGGCTCATATCGTAGGCTTGTGATAACTTACATTTTTTTTTTATATACAACATTTTGGTCACTGTACACACACACATACACACACACACACACACACACATACACATACGAGTCTCAAGATTAGGGGCGGCAGTAGCTCAGTCTGTTGGGACTTGGCGCCGGTTCAAATCCCCGAAACGGACCAAAGTACGGAGTAAGAACTGGTACTTGGTGAAAAGGTGCCGGTTCGCCTCTTGGGCACTGCCGAGGCGCCCTTGAGCAAGGCACCAGACCCCTACACTGCTCCTCGAGTGCTGTTTATATACAATAGCTGCCCACTGCTCCTAATACTAGGATGGGTTAAATGCAGAGAAAACTAATTTCACTGCGTGTGCACGTGTGTGACCAATAAAGAAGATTCAAAATCCTCCAGATTTAAGATTAAAACAACCGTCTCACTGATGAATACACTTTAGAGTCTCGTTGTGGTGTGTGTGATTGGTGGCTGGTTTAAGCAGCCTCACCTAGCCTGAATTGGCTGGTGAGGCTGCACACCTGTGGGTCGTTGTTGATCAAGGCCCACATGTCAAAACAGCCACCACCACACACACATTCGAGGAAGAGCTCTAGCATGTTCTGATGATCTGCTCTGTTCACAATTATTCAAACTCTTACAATAAAGCGGATTTCTGATCACCCTGTGTCCTTGTCTTCGGGAGGAGGCCCTCAAGTAGCCATTGTTAATGGCTGGTGGCAGCGTCGTTCTGCTACACTCAGTGTTCAAGGCTTGCGTTTCCTGTGTAGCATCAGCATGAACGCCGCGCTGTGCGCCAACTCTCATAACCATCACAGTGTATGAACATTTCAACGGAGGAGAATACTCTGAATACTAAAGGACAAATAAAACCCCTGCGAATTTACCAACACCAGACCAATCACGCAGAGTCTCCCCGCGGGCTTTTTCACTTCTATTATTATGGTCACATATTACATACTACATACTGCAGTAGTCCAGGCTACAAAGGTTGTTTCATACAGGGCTACACAAACACTTGTTTACAGTAAAGCGGTATTGACGCAACGTAGCCATTGGCACTGGGTTTGAAACCCGGCATTTCGGGGCCGGGGTTGCGAACCAAAGTGTCGTACAATGCCGCGAGTAATTGATAATCGCATATCTTGTATCATCATCGGGGGTGATGTACTGTAGACTTTTAAATCCCCTGAACAGCTATCTTCATATCACTATTGTAGACCCCAAACCTCCAGTGTTAAGGGAATTGTCATTGTTAATATGTAGGGCACCTGGTTGTTATTGCTGCCAAGACGTCACACAATATAATGAAGAGAAAAGAATGGAGAACAGGTGTGCCTCGACGTGCCGTTCTTTACATCTGCTTCAATGCTCAGTCATATAAAGAGGTTTGTAATGAGGCCAGACGATAAGGCCGATACGTGATACCCACATCACACAGTGTCTCTCCCCTTGTCCTCGGACAACAGGGAGTAGCTCTTTAAATACAATCCAGCCAGAGCTTATGTTTCACGCCAGGGTATCGCTATCCAGGGCCAAGTGTGTGTTTGTGTGTGTGTGTGTGTGTGTGTGTGTGTGTGTGTGTGTGTGTGTGTGTGTGTGTGTGTGTGTGTGTGTGTGTGTGTGTGTGTGTGTGTGTGTGTGGTGGAGGTGGGTGTGTAGGCATTCAGTTCAACAAGGGGTAGTCTTGGAAAATAGGGAACCAAAAGCCAGAGAGGATTGTCCTACCGTGCCATGCCGGTATGACCACAACAGGCAGCGTACGAACACAGCATCACTTCTGAGTTGGTCTGACAGACGGGAGAAAAAGAGAGAGTCACATCTATATGGCTGAATACAACTGCAACCACATAGAGAGAGAGAGAGAGAGAGAGAGAGAGAGAGAGAGAGAGAGAGAGAGAGAGAGAGAGAGAGAGAGAGAGAGAGAGAGAGAGAGAGAGAGAGAGAGAGAGAGAGAGAGAGAGAGAGAGAGAGAGAGAGAGATGGAGAGAGAGAGACAGGAAAATAGTGAGAGAGACAGTGTGAGGGACAGAGAAAGGAGAGAAAGTGAGAGAAAATGAGAGCGAGTGAGAGACAGAAAAACAGAGAGAAAGAAAAAGAGACAGAGTGAGAGACAGAAAAAGACAGCTAGTGAGAGACAGAAAAAGAGAGTGAGAGAGCGAGAGAGCGCGAGAGAGAGAGAGAGAGAGAGAGAGAGAGATCCCACTCTGGGTGAAAGTGAGAACAAGAGTCCCTCTGACAGCTAAGATATCTATATGCAACTCTGCACCGCCGCAATCTCCTGCGTGCCCCACACCAACACTAGGCTAGTGAATCATCCCTTTGAGCCACTGCACACAGTCTGACAGACTTCTCCTCGCGCCAAAAAAGAAAGCAAAAAGAAAGAGGAATACTGCTTGTGGTTCATCACCATGAAGCTCCCAATGTGTTGTCTTATGACCTCGTCTGGTTGTTAACCGATCAGACAGTTTAAAATCTCCATGCTGGCCTCTTGCATGAAAAGGGAATCTGCAGCATCTACTTCAGGCACATGCTGCACACACACACACAATAACACACACACACACACACACACACAATGACGCACACACACACACACACACTCTCACACACACACACAAACACAAACACCTTACATACACACACACACACACACACACACACAAATACCACCCCCCCCCCCACAAACACAATGATGCACACACAAACACACACACACATAACCCCACACAAAAGAGCACAGATAGAAAAGATAAAAAACATATAAATCCAATATCAATGAAAAGCGTGATGTAATACATAACTGATGAACTCATTTTTTATATTAAGTGCACACTGAATACAGAGGGGAGCCAATTTAGCATGTTTTTCATTTAAATTGTCCACTTTTGGTCATTTTGTTTCTACTAAGAAAGGACAGCAGTGTTCTACAAAGGGTTGCATGGTGTATGTATTCGATTCATCCCTCCAGCAACGTTAAAATAGCTACTTTATAGAGGATGTCTCCCATCTCCCAGGAGGACGGGAGTTATATTTAGACAAACAGGGAAATTCCTGGAGCTCCTTGCCAGCCATTTCCTGTAATGCTGCACTCATACACTAGCACCATGTGTGTGTGTGTGTGTATGTGTGTGTGCGCACGTGTGTATAAATATATCGATGAATGGCAAAGCCTGACCAATGACAGAGCTGCTCATACAAATCTAGAAGTAATATAAATAGCAGCAGTGCTTACACTGGCCAAACAGGTGGCATGGCCTGGAGGATTTGTTATTTGAGGAGTGGGGGGATGGGGGGGGTCAAGGTTCCCTAAATTCCACACACACATGAAGGCACACACACACACACACACACACACACACACACACAGCCTGTTGGAAACCGGAAAACTGTTGATTGATAAATAGCGCTTGTTGTTAGCAGTCCCACCACCTGGGCCCGTCTGGGTCACACACTCCCAGATGCGGCCTTCGCCCAGGGATCAATATCTTTCCAATCCACTGCTCTGTAGTACCCTGTTCACCCTCTCCGGGCGGCCGTAGACGGACACCAGAGGCGATCAGAGGCGTGAAGCAGATGTTGAACGGCGGCGGAGGATACCATCTGACGACAACAACAACCTTTCACCTTTTGTCTCATGTCGGCACTCTCTCTCTCTGTGGCGTGCGTCGCACAATCATCCGATCGTTGGAAGATAGCCATCGGTGAGAAACCACGGCCTTAAGAGTGGAGGCACGTAGAGAAGCGTCGAGGCCAGTCTGAAGTTTCCACTGAGAAGAGGAGGTTACTGACGCACTGATACGAGACACCGCCACCGCCCGCTATTACACTGACTGCATTGCTGCTCCGGTTATAATGATTCCCCACTTCCCTCTCGGTGAATGGCAATCTGACAGGCCGCGTGTGCGATTAGGTGACTGAAAAGTCTGGATAACGGTCCTCCCCTCCCCCCCTCCCCCCTCCCTATTTTTTGGACTTGACCCATTTCAAGACAAATCCCAAGAGCTTTAGTGATGAATTGCTCATTTGCTGGACGCAATTGGTAATTATGACCATATGTGATTTCAAAACATGTTTAATTGCGTAATTAAAATCGTATTGAACAATTGGACACGGATAGAAGAGCTTTTTGAACATGAAGGGTTCAGGGTTGAAAGTCGTACGTATCAAGATTTTGTGTCCACGGGGAGTTGTAAGCACATGTTC
Source organism: Muraenolepis orangiensis (assembly GCA_027704905.1). Taxonomy (NCBI): domain Eukaryota; kingdom Metazoa; phylum Chordata; class Actinopteri; order Gadiformes; family Muraenolepididae; genus Muraenolepis; species Muraenolepis orangiensis. The sequence continues at coordinate 4,588,485 of CM051010.1, read as the reverse complement.
AGAGGTTGTTATCTATCCATTTTGTTATCCCTCCACTTTGATGCTATCAGTCGCTGAGATATTATGAATGTAAAATGACCGTATAGAACAATTCCAGCCACTTTTCCTCGACATATCCGATGGTTACCTCAAACAGCCCACTGAGAGTGAAAATATACTATGAATTATATTTCCATTGCATTCCAGAGCCCCCCCCCCCCCCCCCCCCTCCTTTTTCACAAATTTCCATAACAGATGCGGAGCCAGCAGAAGACGCTCTCTGAAGAAATGTAAAATAGCAAAGTTAGCTTTGTTGCAAGTCTGCTATCACCGTCAGGACCTTGCTGAGCGACAAGAGAACAGAAGAACTCCACTCTGGATCAATGAATACTGAAATGGATAGATAGAGGGAGAGATTAGAAAAAAGGACTGAGATGTTTGAATGGTTAACACTATTCCTAAATAGTGTTTATCAGTGTACAATATTGTACCTGATCATGTAGTAATTGTAGTACTATACACATATTGTGTATGGTACAAAAAAATAAGTGATATTATCTTTTACAATTGGGAATCTGCTAAAAAACAAATCGCCTACTTCAAGAAGTCATTTTTGTTCCGTTCCATTTTTTTTCACATAGGAGTATTTTTGGTCCGTTTGGGGGCCAATTTTATGTCAAAATCAGACGCAGCATTAGCACAGATGCGAAGCTTTCAAGTGTTGACATGCATTAGGTGTAATCATGGAGGATTGAAGAAAAATGTGCACTGCATGCAACGCTTTCGGGTAGTTATGGACTAAGATGGAAGCTGATCTACGCCAATGAGAAAGAGCTGAGTAGAGTCCTTTAGTCCTTTAGTTGTGTTTGTTAGTGCATTATGTTTGCATACCTACAGTATATGGACAATAATACCACTCAAAATGTGACTATGTGTCCATCGACTGTCCTGGTGGTGGTTTGCGGTGGCTGAAAGGAAACACCGCATGTCAGCTTTGAACCAGAGAAATAAAATACACAATAAAAAATAGTGACGAGATACACATGAAGCCACAGTTTTCCATTTTCCATTCACAAAAAGGGATCAACAAACGTCTGGCATACATTTTTTAAGATCTTTTAAAATTTAGATCTTTGATTACTGACCAACTGGCTGTAACTGCATAGAACGGTTCTGTTCAAATGGGCTGTTTGGAAGGTATATTAACAGGAGTTAATAGTTGTTTATGAGCTGTCCTGGGGCCTGTCAGACGCAGGTGAAGAGCTCTTTAGTGCCCTGACTCAGTACATAGGTCAGGTCTGGTGAACCACTTGTTCTCACTCAGTGACCGGTCTGCGTTGATTTATCCCCTCCTCATTCCTTTGGTTTAACCGTGGTGAAATATTTACCCGGATAGGACGGAGGGCTGATACCGCGGTGCTGCTGAAATGTATTCTCTTTATAATTTGTTTTTGCTTTTGTACCTATATATACACCAATTGAACTCACTACTATATGTCTATATGGCATGTCTAAATGACAAATATAGACATGATATATATCGCATTCTTTAGAGAATATTACCTACAATATTACCTACCTATAACACTTTTATGAATATGCCAAACTTAATATATTGTTGTATGTGACACATGAATACTGCATGAAGCTTGACAGCTGTTGGACCATCTTCATTGCTTATACATTCAAATTCACGTGAATTGCGATTACAATGAATGTAGTCTTGTTTGGTTGCCGAGGCCTGATTAGGATAGTGTGGCCTTCAAGGCCGTCCACAAAACCAAGGGGCGTTTTTCCCTTCGTCTTTTGGACTCATTGTTGACCACAGCAAGACGCTGCACACATTCCACTAGCTTAAAGGCTTAGACAGGGGCTCAGACCGCTGGCCAAAGCAGCGGAGAGTAAGTGACATCCATCACTGTTAGACGCTGATAAAAGCAGGGAACGTCCTCTTCACATGCCCATCAATGGCCCAGACGACCGACCAGCCACCCGGGTCAAGCCCCCTTGGAACAACCTTCCAGCACAAGTTGCAGGCCTTTGAATAGTGCATTGAGAAGATGCGTATGATATCCAACACACACCAGCGTCTGTCTAATATGTTCTGAGATGATTTACTTCGTTAAGCTGAGATGGTGTTGTAGTTAGTTAAATGAGATAACAGCACAAAGGGGTTGACAACTGTACATAGAGATGAAGAGTTGCAGTTAATAATAACAACAGGTCAAATGGGTTTCATAGGGGCTTGTCACCAGCCGACGTTGACACTGCAGAAGCTCTCTGGCGCTCCGTGAGTGACAATGACAACTTCTGTTTCTTCTGTTACCTTGTGCTCAGCGTGATCAAACATTTCTGTTAGGGGGTGCTGTTGACAAATAATGCTCCCTGACTGAGCTCTTCCAAGACTAGCTGTCTGATGTTTCCCCCGCTGAAACATGTTCACAGAAAATCTCCGCAGAGCGTTTAAAATCGGTACGCCACTGATCCTAGGGCATGAACACACATCATCACGTACGTGACTTGCCGATGCCTGTACAGCCAGCCACTGAGCCTGGACATGTGCACACGGAGAAGACGAAACGCCGGGCCAAATTCTCAGGGTTCCCCTCTGCATTTAGAACGCCCTTGCACCAAGGTGACATCGGCATTCCGCGGGGTCTAAGTGACCCTGGCAGCTGACCCTGCCTCCCCACACCCACCCTCCACCCTCCAGACCTCCGCCCACTACTTGCTGCAGTGACCCCCCCCCGCTTCAAGCTTAATAGAAAGCTACGCATTCCTGATCTAAATGTTTAGGTGTCACTCAGGCGTCGGTATCCCAGACATCCACCATATCTTCTGAATTTGGTTAAACAATGCATATTTCTGAGTGAATTCCAATCATTGACACAGAGTAACCCGTGGCAACCCGAATTGACCTATGCCATGAGGACGACCTAATTGATTAACCATTAGGGGCCAGACTGGGCTGTTGTTATGCAAGATGCTGACCTCAGGCAGGCCAGGCCACGCGGTCCTTCACCAGGGGGGAAATAGCTCCATTGGGTGTATGTATGTTACCGAGCCATGTCCAACCAAAACAAATATGTTTAAGCACTACCGTTATAAAACTCTATGTTAACTTCAGCTCTAGCTCTAGTTCTGCGCTGATAGTCAGAGACCTCGGGGAGATGATCGAGTCCAAACGATGTGTTGCCATAATGCACGGCTTCCTTCCTAGTCATGGAGGTGGATGCACATGCCTTCAGACGTATTAGCGAGTGATGGAGTGTTCTACAACAAAGCATCCCTTTCAAACGTATTTTTTCCTTCTTCAGCCAGCCACCCATCTTTCACGATTTCCCAAGCTGGTGTCAAGAAAAGACCTCCCTCTTTACCTACAGGAAGAAAGCAAAGGGGGAATGCAAAAAAAGTGAACTGCCCACAAGCTTTACACTCACTACATATCACATGCTCGTGAAAGGACTTCAACAGATGACTTTTCGAAACTGCACCTACTACCGAGTATAGATAGCATCAGCAGATGTGACATATTGGCAGACGACTCCTTGTCATTTAAGTCTATTAAAACCTCATGTGCCCCTGGTGCTCATTGGGTGTTTTATTTCTGTGAGATGATACCTGCATGCTAAACAGTTCTGCCTCCTCTGGATGTAGTCTGCCAGCCCTCTTCCTTGAAGCCCGGTGGCAGCGTATCTATAACGGTCTCACAGACGCAGGCTGCACCCACACACACACACACACACACACACACACACACACACGCGCGCACACACACACACACACGCCCGCCAGAACGAAAGACAAGACAGCGAGGAACCCGTGGGGCCCCCGACCAACCACACTGACACAGCAGAGGAGGCTCTAGGAAAAAAACGGCCACAAGATGGCCCGTGAGCCGCGCACGCATGCGCGCGTCTGTGTGTGTGTGTGTGTGTGTGTGTGTGTGTGTGTGTGTCGTCTGTATCAAGTCCGCCTTCCAACGTGATTAATTATTCAATCCGGCACTATCCGACTGCACTATGCGTCTCAGCGTCCGTCCGCCCCTGGCAGACGGCGGCCGGGGGCCGATCTCTCACACTAAACCGCCACAGGAAACGTTCTCTGCCTTCTCCTTCCCCTCGGATGGTTTCCGGATCCATTATGGATCGTTCTTGTCTTCCCGCCCTGCATGCGCCGCGACTTGGCCGGGGGGGGGGGGGGGGAAGTGTACAACATGAGGAGATAAGGTGATTCCGTTCCGGTGTTGTTAAAAGTCTCTAAAGGTCATTTGTAAACATGGCGGTGCGAGTCTTGTGTGTGATAGGGTCGTAAACTTTGCGGTTTGCTGCGCTGAAAGGCCCCATTTTAAAAGAAGAGCATTTAACTGTAAGGCCGAGGAGCTGTAAGAATGATCCACGCTCTGGATCTAGAATCTAGTACTCTGTATTAATACAACCGTACTACGACGATGTTATCCCCGCCGCACACCTCTCTTATAACTCGAACGCACCAAAAGATCAAAGCACGACATCTTTCGCTACACATAATATACCTGTCTTATTATTTCTTTTTGGGGGGGGGGGGGGGTGGTTAACAAGCTTTTAACTGGCGTGACACTGATGGTGTCTGATGTTCAGGGTCAAATTACCAAAGAGATCCGCGGTGGCGGCGGCGGCCACGGCGGTGTATAGTGATACTGGAGGAGAGGGGGCAGAGGGCTTGTTTGTGACGGACAAAAAAAGGATAAGAGAGAGAGAGAGAGAGAGAGAGAGAGAGAGAGAGAGAGAGAGAGAGAGAGAGAGAGAGAGAGAGAGAGAGAGAGAGAGAGAGAGAGAGAGAGAGAGAGAGAGAGAGAGAGAGAGAGAGGTCTGTGACCAGAGGGCGGCTGCTACTGGAATGCCTCCCGGGGCCCAGTGGCTCTCTGAGTGAAGACTAAAGGCCGTAACCTGGAATGCTCAACGATATCGAATCGCACCAGCAGCAACAGCAGCAGCAGACAGGGGCGGGGCAGGGTGGTCCGTTGTGGCCGCTAAGTAAAGACCCTAAGGGTTGAAGGCCGCCGCGCTGAATCCGACACATGCATCTTGTGTCCTCCATGCCGAATGCCCCTCCCCCGAACCCCCCCCCCCCCTCTGCCAACCTGTCACACTTGCCTCCTCAGTAACGTCGGAACGGAGAGGTGCTGGTGCCGATGGGTCGCGCCACTTCCACCGGCGGGGCGGGAGAAGCGGTGCGACGCATGTACGACGCATGTACGACGCATGTACGACGCACGTACGACGCGCGTTCCGCATTCTGAGAACGTCCGAGTTTCTGTTTTTAGACATGTTGAATTCTACGCGTGACGGAAGCACACACGCGCGCGTGTGTGTGTGTGTGTATACAGTGACGGCTCCCGGTAGTCACCCGGAGTTTCTAACTTTGTTTTGCGCTTCATAATAAATAATCCTGAATCTCAGAGCATGTTTATAAAAAGCGGGCCGGGACTCAGCGACTGTAACCTAGGCGAACACACACTGGGAAAAATGTATTCCACACACACACACACACACACACACACACACACACACACACACACACACACACACACACACACACACACACACATACACACACACCACAACACCATCATGTGGTGACTTCACTTCACATGCTCATATACAGTCCAAACAAGGACTGTGGGAGCGTGTACAGCAAGCACCCTCTCTGATGTTGTGCATCTCTGTGCAGAGAGAGGTTGAGGAGGGGGGGGGGGGGGGTAAACATAGGGATCTGGCCCCGTTCCACTGCCTCAGTCGTTTCCCACATCAGGGCCTGACTGCGCTGGACGGGAGTGGGTAGAAGGGGGGGGGGAAACAACACAGAAGACTGCTGTGCTCCCAGAATGCATGTTTGCAGAGTTCCCATCAGAGTACACAGTAATAGGACTCCCTATAGGCCTGTGTTTAACCTTCAGGTTACAAGTGGCCAGCCTCTCCATAGGCCCCGCCTTCCTCGTCTCAGAAGCGGTTAACCCTTCGCCGACACGCCTTGGTCACTACAGGAAGAGGAAGAAGAAGAAGAAGAAGAAGAAGAAGAAGAAGAAGAAGAAACGGGGACCGAACAGAGAAACGTTCTGTGTGTACTCGGTAGCTTTGGATAGAAATAGATGAACAAATATTTAGTGAACATTCATTTGGAAATGAATGAGAGACTGAATGTTTTTTTAATCGACTGACGGTATTAGGGAACACAGTAAGATAAATAACTAAAGGTTTTTTATATTTTGCAGAACCGCTTCCCGAGTTCCCTGCAAACAAATATCCTAAATAAATACTAAATGATAATCTTTTATCAGGGAATTTCCAGAGCGTTTCAGATTCTACAACTAAAATGAAGAAAAAAAAGATTTATTTTTTATATAATATAAATATAAATATAGTATTTTAGTCCCAGATTACACAAAGGTCACAATAGCTCCATATTCTCCATTGTTAATGCTGTGCTAATGCCCCCCCCCCCACCTTGCAGTTCAGCTCAGCTGGTTCAGGTGCACTCAAACTGCTGACTATGCTACAGCTCATGTATTATAGTATTATCTCTCTCACACACACACACACACACACACACACACACACACACACACACACACAAACACACACACACAATGAATACAGCCTTCCCCCGGTCTGTAAAGCCTCATGTACATCCACATTCTAGAGCGATGTTTGGGTGTTTTCAGAGCTCTGGGGGCGGATCGCCGTGTGGTCTGTCATGGAGCTCGCGAGGGTCTTGGCAGATGGTGAGCTGCATTAAAACTCAAGTTGAATCCCGTCCCAGCTCTTTTACTGCCAAAGCTAATTGCATGATTTTATTTGTAATTTCATTCCAGCGAAGCCCTTGCCTGACAATCATTAGGCTATAAACATAATCAAATACAGAGCCCCGGCTCTTTCCCCCGTCTCTCTCTCTCACTTTCTCTCTCTCCCCCTCCCTGCCCTCTATCTATCGCTATGTCTCCCTCTCTCTCTCCCCCCTTCTATCTATCTCTCACACACTCTGTCTATCTCTCCCTCTCTTCTTCCCCCTCTCTCCTTCCATCTATCTATCTCTCCTTCACCCTCCCTCCCTCTCTCTCTCCCTCCCTATAGCTCCCTTGCTCCCTCTATCTTTCCAATCTTGCGCTCCCTCTCTCTCATTCTCTCTCCTTCTCCCTCTCTCTTGCCCCCTGCTCTCCCTATAGGTTGGCAATCCCTCTTCAGTTTTAGCTGAAGACTAGGGAAAGAGGGGGAAATGCCCTCGGGATATGACGACGAACTTGAAATGCTTGAGCTTTTGGGGGCCAGCATCAGGGATTTCACAATGATACAGTATTCTGCATTTCTTCTTCTCCTCCTCCCCCCTCGCTCCCCTCCTCTGAACAGACACATTCATCTGCTACAGGTTTGGTGGTTGTTTGTGTGTTGCTCTCAAACCGATTCCCAACGCGGTGTCACAAACACATAGATCACATCATCGCAAATACGTCTGCTTCGTGCCGAGCACACACTTTTTCACATTTTCCCTTTCAAAATTAGTTCTTTGAATGTGATCATGTGTGTTATGTTGAGCAATGATGTGTGGCTATTGTATTGCAATCTGGTAGCAGGGGGACGGAGCTCTTGTGTGTGCCTTTGTGTAACTTGTGTAGGCAATAAAAAGAAAAAAGGCATAATACTGTTGGATGTTTTAAGGCGGATTCTGACACTTCTTTACAAAAGGCACGAAGGTCGCCGATTCCAGGTCACAACGGTCACGATTCCTGCGGGATGTCTGCATCCGCTCGGCGGCAGTGTTGATAGCGGCTCGGTGCGCGCCAGCGTACCCGAGGTTTTGATAGCACACAGAGACACTGTCCTCTATCAACGATCCAAACGCTTTCTGACAGCGTCACACACAGGCCGCTCATTGTCTGAGGCCCCCAGGAACCAAAATGGTTACCAGCTGTTTTCTTTGCGGATCACGCCGAATGAAAACTGCGGACGAGGGTCGCCCAGCGCAGGCGCTAGTGCTTTTGTTTTCTCTCTCTCTCCTGCAAAAAAAAAAAAATCAACAGCCGAGACTAGAATCACAGTACAGATCAGGGAACACAACACACATCGCTCTGTAGACAAATAAGACCAAGCCATCTGTTTGTACCCGCCCACTAATTTGTACCAAAACAAATTGCTTCACGTGCATTTGTGCGGCGGGAGACTTCACTGTGATAAGTCGGCTGTGTTTCTCCTGAAGCGCAACAGCCATTAGTTGATTATTGTTAATCTCTGGACTCCAGATGTCCTGTTGCACATGATACAGGACAGTGTAGATGTCCACACACATATTACGCACTTGAGAGTTTCTTGTGGCGGGGCACCTTTAAATAAATAAAACAGAGCGATACACTTGCCTACCACATTGACCACAATGCAACAGGAAGTGCCTCCTGAGAGCACCACGCCATAAAGGACACGTCCTAACAGTAACCAACCATGAGACTTGGCATAAATAACCGTTGGTTTAGAGTGGATATTTCAGCCAAGTCAAACTGTCTTGAGTACACAATACGTATTATGTAATACATTGTAATGAGCTCTCTCTAATTACTGGATGTGTTTTTCACCTGCCTTACTGCCTCTTTACATCTTTAACATCTGACTCCCTTCCACACGCTTCACGCTTCCGTCACCGTGGTCTGGAGTGTGTGTGGGTGTTTGTGTGTGTGTGTGTGTGTGGATGGGGGGGGGGGGGGGGTGGGGGGGGGGACTGGAGGGGTCTGGAGCCAAAACGAGGTGAAGAGGGGGAGAAGGTCTGTAACACCTGGAACCTCTGCGCTGCAGCTGTGCTGGCCATCAGCATCATCTCCTGGCTACACACATCATTATCCCCCCCCAC
>CM051010.1:4549632-4574632 GCA_027704905.1 Muraenolepis orangiensis | reverse complement strand
CTCAGGTGGGCCTCCGCCGTGTCCACTTCAAAGTGGCACCGACTCAACTTCCATGTGTTCTCAACAGTACGGCGTTCCCCATACAGAGCCGGTGTAGATGATGTACGTGTTATGTGTGCTGTGTGTTCTGTCTGGCAAGGGACTCCATCTGTAAATGTTCTCCGGGACGATATTTAAGTCTCTGAGTACCATGACAACGGTTTATATTTAAGCATTAGCATAAACAAAACAAAAAAATGTGTGTGAGTGCAAATGACTATCTTACACATTGGATGTGGTTAAATGTTGTTTTTTGGTCATTAAAGATATGCTTTTTAATCACACGTTTGTAGAGGCAGTCAGAGGAATGCGAATGGTTTACTTTGTTTACTTAGTCACAATTTGATCGCTAAGACGCTAATTAGAATCATATAAATATAATGGAATGTAGTATAAATATTAATACATCACAACAAATTATTCTGAAGGAAAATGACTTTAAATACATCCACGTACAGTATATACTATAGGCGATATGCATTGAAATATACATTTTTTCATGTAAATGATGAAAAACGATAAAAAATACTATTATCTATTATCACTTAATTAATAATATTATAGATACTTTATATATTTAGATACTTTATAAGCATTGCACATTCAGACGATTATTGAAAAAATAACATGAGGAAACTATCCTTGCAGAGTTGACCATCTGTCTCTTTTAAATTGTGCACTACGACCACATTTGACAATTTGACAGACTTGAAAGGGATCGCCTTCATAATTCCCAGTGGTCATCTGAAAACACCCCACGCCATTGGGCGACACCCCTCATTATCAGCAGACTAGTCTATCAGACTCTAACAAAGAAGGTCAAGGCTGCTAGCACACTGGACTCAAAGGGCGTCTGTTTGAAATTCAAGCTTTAGGTTACTTACACGCATGACACAAGACACACAGCCTCTTTCCCTCGTCTTCTTCAGCAAATAAAGACACAAGAGTTGCCCAAAGGGGAGCGTGCTCAGTGTCGGCTGTAATTGGTACAAGAACCAATTACTTTCACCGTAAACATGACCTCTTCCCTATGGGGAAATCATCTAATGACCCTAAAGGAGTCACATGGTTTCCCTCTCGGCCAATCAAAAAACAGGCTGGGTTTTTTTTCAGCTCAATCAAAAGGACTCCCTGGTGTCGCACCTTTCCCTGTTCACTAAAACTGTGTTTTAAATCTACTCATCCGCACCTGGCGAAAAAATTTGCACACATGGCGTTCATAGACGGATGTAATGTAAGCACGTTCGTGCTTTTGCGTGGAAATTCCTGGGATATTAATTAGTTATGACCGCATGTATGTGCAGTGCAGACAAGGCATCAAATATTTAGCATCCGGCAAAGCAAAAATACGTATGGTCGAAGCAACTGCTTAAAATAGCCATCCTAAGAAAAGGAAAAAAAATAAGGGAAGAAAATGTATCCGATGCCCAGATTTAGCTGTGAAGACACCCACTGTACGCTTCATATGCTACAACAGCATGCCTTTACACGCCCAGTTATCTAGACAAACTGAGAGGGACCTTACTTCAATTCAAAACAAGTCAACCAAATCGACTCAACAACCAAAAAACTAAAATAGTAAATACAAGGGTGGAACAAAACGTTACTTTAGCGGCTTTGAGCAGGGGGGCGGGGGGCGGGGGGGGGGAAAGACTTCGCTTGACCGTGTCCACGGAGAAGACCGGCACGGCGTTACCCCTGCGTCGGTGCGCCTTTATTTTCACCGTCTTTGCCATGGAAACCGACACTGTACTACACACACACACACACACACACACACACACACACACACACACACACACACACACACACACACACACACACACACACACACACACAACACACACACACACACACACACACACACACACACACACACACACACACACACACACACACCACACACACACCACACACACACACACACACACACACCACACCAGGGGGGAGCCACGGGGCGCTGCACACCCAGCTGTACCCCGTCCGGCACCAGCAACCCACTCAGCAGCTCGCAGGACCCTTCTTCCCACACCCTTGTGCCCCCCTGTCCTCTAGCTCTCCGCTGTCTCTCTTCTAACACTCCCCACCACCCTCTCTCACACACACACACACACACACACACACACACACACACACACACACACACACACACACACACACACACACACACACACACACACACACACACACACACACACACACACACACACACACACACACACACACACACGCACACGCACAGGAACTCTCTATCCCTTCTCCCTTTCCTCACATCCAATCTCACCACCAATCTCCCGGTGCCGTAATCAGCCAAGAGATAGCTAATTACCTGGAGCAGAAGAAGCGGTGAGGTCCGTCTCTCTCTCTCTCTGGCGTGCGTGTGCGTACTCAGCGGTACAGCGGCGTCTGGGAGCTTCTCTCTGGCTCTCTTTTTTCTCCGCTCTCCGTCGGTGACAACGTGGAGCACACGGCTCTGCAGGGATCCCCAGAGATGCCCTGGGCTGCAGCAGCTAAACCGGCAACACACACACACACACTCACTCACTCACACTCTCTCTCTCTCTCTCTCTCTCGGTCCCACACTCACACACACGCACACACACACACACACATACACATGCGCGCACGCGTCCACTACCACCAGCAGCAGCAAATCGGAAGGAGGAGACGGAGAGAGGAGAAAAAAAGGAAAGAGAGGAGAGAGAGAGGGAGGGAGGGAGGGAGGGAGAGAGAGGGGGTTGCTCTCTAACAGAAGCAGAAGCATTACATCATAGGCTGCTCCTGGAGCAGGGTGGGGGAGAGGAGAGGAGAGGAGAGGAGGTGCCTGGGTTGACTGCGCTATGTCACCGATGAGCCCTCTTTCCTCAATGCGTACGGCCAGCGGACAAATGCAATATTTATGAGCTGTTAATTGTTTCGCTCAAATGCTCACCGTGGCTATCGATGAAGCCAAGACGCCCAGTGCACTGGTTGCACTGAGCGGTGCAATATTGAACTGGGCATTGGAGGTTTTTTATTTATTTATTTATTTTACATCCACTATGATGACATCATAGTTGTATCCGTACCGGCACGTCCGCCCCTGCTGTACCTGTGTGAGTGTGACGGCGTGTTGTATTTCACTGTGTGTGTGTGTGTGTGTGTGTGTGTGTGTGTGTGTGTGTGTGTGTGTGTGTGTGTGTGTGTGTGTGTGTGTGTGTGTGTGTGTGTGTGTGTGTGTGTGTGTGTGTGTGTGTGTGTGTGTGTGTGTGTGTGTGTGTGTGTGTGTGTGTGTGTGTGTGTGTGTGTGTGTGTGTGTGTGTGTGTGTGTGACAGTGAGACACGCTCCCTCACCGGCGCTCACGGAGCATACTGATGATATTCAACCTCCAAAAAAAAAAAAAGGTCATTAGAGGTTTCGTCACAGCGGCTGAGAGACAAGACAACAACAACACGCACGCTGGGTTCTTTTTCCTACTCAACGTCCACGGATCCTATAGTTAAAAACCTGAAACGCTCCACAGGAGCCGACAAACAGGCTGATGCCTGCAGCAAGTCTGGGGAAGTGGCCACCAACTATTATGGGATGGACTGGATTGTTGCGCATTCGCCGGCAGTTAGCAGTTAACCACCCACACACTGGAGCACCAGAGACCCAGCCTCTCTGACAACAATGGCCACAACAACAATAGTGTGTGTGTGTGTGTGTGTGTGTGTGTGTGTGTGTGTGTGTGTGTGTGTGTGTGTGTGTGTGTGTGTGTGTGTGTGTGTGTGTGTGTGTGTGTGTGTGTGTGTGTGTGTGTGTGTGTGTGTGTGTGTGTGTGGGGGGGGGGGGGGGGGGGGGGCATTGCAGGTCTGCAGTGGCCAGAGAAAGAAAAAACAATGATTTGCATAACCCACAGCCTATTTTTTACCAGATGTTCAAGAACACCAGCAGAAAACTGTTGAAATACTCTCTTCATTATTAGGTAAATCTATAAGCGAACTAATGGATTTCCGGACACCCTGATCCATGGGAAAACCTTGACAACGTTCTGAAATCTGAAATCGAGTGGTGACACTTCTAGCCACTTCATCCAGCCCGTATCCGATATATACTTATGTATAATGTATGTGTATCATGTATCATGTATTCTTCAACTAAGTGCAAAGTATTAATGTACCACTACATTTGATTGATTTTAAATAGCCTGTCAAAATAATAATTTTGAGTAAACTGTGTGTGTATGTGTGTTTGTGTGTTTGTATGTTTGCTTGCGTGTGTGCATGTGTGTTGTGTGTGTGTGTGTGTGTGTGTGTGTGTGTGTGTGTGTGTGTGTGTGTGTGTGTGTGTGTGTGTGTGTGTGTGTGTGTGTGTGTGTGTGTGTGTGTGTGTGTGTGTGTGTGTGTGTGTGTGTGTGTGTGTGTGTGTGTGTGTGTGTGTGTGTGCGTGTGGGTGGGTGCGTGTGTGTGTGTGTGCTCTGTAAATTGGAAGGCTAGTCTGCGTTTGATGGACAGATGTCACAACTTGTCTTGGCAGTCGAGCCCAAAATGAAAGGTTAAGAGTTTCAAGTGCAATGTTGATGACACAGGCAACACAGCCAGACTGCAGTAATGGCCAGAGCCTGAAAAGACCTTCAAGTTTAACTTCATTTCGCAAGCAACAGAACAGAGACTGCATCTTAAAAGCCCCCTACCATTATTTCAACATACGGCAGAAAATATTAACTGAAGTCTGGTCCACAATAGAAAATGCTTTTTTAAATTAAAATAATGATATCAGTCGGATCAATTTCAAAACGAAAATGATACATTTAATGTTCCATCAGTTTAAGTATTTGTAATCCAAGCACAAAGTATAATATGGTACAAATACTATGGCAGAATGGTCTTTTTTTACGAATAATATGCATGTGACCTTCACAGCAAGAGCGTGTATGCATACATACACCCAAGCAAAAACACAGCAACAGTGTACCAGCTGTGAAGGACTTATACGTGATCAACAAGAGAGAGAGAGAGAGAGAGAGAGAGAGAGAGAGAGAGAGAGAGAGAGAGAGAGAGAGAGAGAGAGAGAGAGAGAGAGAGAGAGAGAGAGAGAGAGAGAGAGAGAGAGAGAGAGAGAGAGAGAGAGAGAGAGAGAGAGACAAATCAAGTGACTCTCTCTTTTTGTGAGGCTGGAACACAGAGCATTCCACACATTGGCCACCACGCAGTGTGCTGTAGGTCGACGGAATGTAGACTCAAGTTCTCGGAAAAGTGGTTTGCCGATGAATCGTATAGCGTGTGGACACGGCATCGCCGAGGACCGCGTCCAGGCGAACAACGGTCTCCCAGTATGTAAACTGTACTCCAGAAGGACCTGACCTTTGGTGGCGCAAATTGGTTCAAGTGCAATAGCCACAGGGGACGGCTGTCTTGAAACATTATGACGACCACAACGCACACCCTGTTTGTTCATGGTCCAGCTACAATGGGAAGGGCTCCTCTCTCGATTTAATTGTGCCGTTAAACGAGTTTGCAAATACAATCCCAATGTTCTGGAGTTGAGAGGGGGTGAAGAGGCAGAATGACGGCATTGTGCGGCGAGAGTTGACCTTGACGATCGGACATTTCAATATTCACAGTCGGAGCACATATTGCATAAACATGACAGCTGCTGTGGGTCTAACTCAAGGGAAACATTGTTTCTAATTCAATCGTGATGATGTTTGATTGCGAGGTTTGATTTTGGTCTGCGTTTCATATGAACCGAATAAAAACAAGTATGTAACGCTTGTGATGGCTGGTTACAAAGCAAACCACTATGATAAGGGTCTCTGAAAATAACATTCTCTGTCAGAAATAATGAAGGTTTAAGCAACGCTTAACTTACATATATTCAACAAAGGCTTTAAAACACATAGAAATATAGATTTGTCTGAATTAAAAACACAAATAGCATTTTTTTTTGTAATTAATCAGACAAGATTTCACAGACGGAGCGAGACAAGGTCAACCAGGATGATGAATAGTGTTGATTGATTACATTTAGTATGAGTTTACACACACACACACACACACACACCACACACACACACACACACACACACACACACACACACCACACACACACACACACACACCACACACACACACACACACACACACACCACACACACACACACACCACACAAACCACTTCCTTTATCAAAAGGTCAGAGGTGACCAGAGGGCCCCCTCTCTAGCTAAAGAAAAATAATGGCAAGAAACAAAATAAAAAAAGGAACCGAAGAATGGAGAATGGAGAAATTCTTCCCAATGACGATGAAGACACCGAGACAACACGAACTGTAGTGTCACAATTCACTCAAGTAAGTAGACGGAAGATTTAATTCCCCATTCACAGTTGACATGAACTGAAAATGAGGTGTTGTGCGTGCGAAAGGTAGACGTATGAATGATGAGGCTCTATTTTGTTTGCTTAATACTGTTTTATCCTCTTTATACTTTGAATATAAATGTTTATCGTGGTGTAGAATAATTGGGGGATTGCACTCTAGTTCAATTCAAAAGTGTAAAATAATGTTGGATATCGGAAAATTATTGAATTAAAACAAAAATACTTATGTATGTATGTATGTATGTATGTATGTATGTTAAGTAACATGTTCAAATACTGTTCTAATCAATATAGCATCTGTACAAAACCAAAAAAGGAACTGCCTAGTTACCCTGAGGGTGGATTTCAACCCTTTGTTGAAATCCATCCTGAATCCTAATGTTGATATGGCCCCGTATGTAAATGCAGCCTGAGGGTATCTCCAGAGTTCAAAAGAAGTGCAAAAAAACCTCCCAAAAAACACATACCAGCGGATGCAGGTGAAGGTAGCTTTTCCTACAATAACACAAACCACCAAGACCTCACAACAAATAGCCCCACATCGTATTCTACAGCTGTACCACGGACAAATACTTCAGGAATGCCAAATGAGTCTTCATGTTTCACTTTTAACGTTGGTATGTTGCCAACGGTCGTCCGATACCATGAATTATGGCAAACTATAATGTGTTTGTGTGTGTGAGCGATGCAGGCAATGCTGTCAGTGGAAGCGTACGTATACAAGCAGCAGTTGCTGGCTATTTCCATGCCTTGGAATGGCCCAGACCTAATCCCTGGCATACAGGGTGCCTACAGCCAGGATATAGCAGGAGAGAGCCAGCACTGGCACCACGCCTTAACCCCCCAACCCCCCACCCCAAAACACCTCCCACGACCACTTCCCTCACTTCTACACCAAACCGCAAAATATTATAAACCAGGCTTTAGGGATTACTATAAGCAATGCTTGTAGGATGTAGTATTATAAAACAGGGTTAGGTGGATTAGGTTATAAACCAGGCTTAGATTGCTGTAATATTATAAACCAGGCTTAGTTTGCTATAGCGTTATAAACCAAGCTTAGACTGCTGTCGTATTATAAACCAGGCTTAGATTGCTGTAGTATTATAAACCAGGCTTAGTTTGCTGTAGCGTTATAAACCAGGCTTAGATTGCTGTAGTATTATAAACCAGGCTTAGATTGTTGTAGTGTTAAAAACCAAGCTTAGATTGCTGTAGCGTTATAAATCAGGCTTAGATTACTATAGTATTATAAATCAGGCTTAGATTACTATAGTATTAAAAACCAGGCTTAGTTTGCTATAGCGTTTTAAACCCGGCTTAGATTGCTGTAGTATTATAAACCAGGCTTAGATTGTTGGAGTATTATAAACCAGGCTTAGATTGCTGTAGTATTATAAACCAGGCTTTGATTGCTGTAGCTTTATAAACCAGGCTTAGTTTGCTGGAGCATTATAAACTAGGCTTAGATTGCTGTAGCGTTGTAAACCAGGCTTAGATTGCTGTAGTGTTATAAACCAGGCTTAGTTTGCTATAGCGTTTTAAACCCGGCTTAGACTGCTGTCGTACTATAAACCAGGCTTAGTTTGCTATAGCGTTATAAACCAGGCTTAGATTGCTGTAGCAATATAAACCAGGCTTTGTTTGCTGGAGCGTTATAAACCAGGCTTAGATTGCTGTAGCGTTATAAACCAGGACTGGTTTGCTGGAGCGTTATTCACCAGGCTTAGATTGCTGTAGCATTATAAACCAGACATAGATTGCTGTAGCATTGTAAACCAGGCTTAGATTGTTGTAGTATTATATACCAGGCTTAGTATGCTGTAGCGTTATAAACCAAGCTAAGATTTATGTATCGTTATAAATCAGGCTTAGATTACTGTAGTTTATAAACCAGGCATAGTTTGCTGTAGTATTATAAACCAGGCTTCGTTGCTGTAGCGTTATAAACCAGGCTTAGATTGCTGGAGCATTATAAACCAGGCTTAGATTGCTGTAGCGTTATAAACCAGGCTTAGATTGCTGTAGCGTTATAAACCAGGTTTAGATTGCTGTAGTGTTATAAACCAGGCTTAGATTGCTGTAGCGTTATAAACCAGGCTTAGATTGCTGTAGCATTATAAACCAGGCTTAGATTGCTGTAGCTTTATAAACCAGGCTTAGATTGCTGTAGCATTATAAACCAGGCTTAGATTGCTGTAGCTTTATAAACCAGGCTTAGATTGCTGTAGCATTATAAACCAGGCTTAGATTGCTGTAGCGTTATGAACAAGGCTTAGATTGCTGTAGCATTACAAACCATGTTGGGAGGACGGGTTTCCCCATCCTCCTCCCAGTGTTTAAATCTTCTGGACCATGAGACAGCTGCTGTGTGGGGCTTTGATAAGCCCCCTGATCCTTATACGGCTGTATGTAGCCGTGGGTGGGAGTAGGGCAACCACCTCTCACCCAAGCAAATCACTCGTCTGTCTTGAGAGCTTAATATCATGCGTTGATACCGTGGGTTGATGGAAAATCTTAAATTGAAATAGAAATTAGACGCCGACGACCTTGACTCGGTAGGACGTCGTTACAAGAGAACGTATCGCATCGATTTCACCCCCTTGACACGTGTAAAAATTCATAATAAATTTTGAGGATCCCTCAAATGTGATTTAAACGGTATATTCAAATATGCTAAACAAAGTGTAAAAAATGAACGTGTCTTGCATTGCGGAACACCCATTAGAATGTGAGCACACACAGAAAAGTGTGAAGTCGTCATTCACATTCAAAGTCAAGGTTTGCCCCGTCCTGTGCTTGTATTTTCCAGCCTGTTTAAATGCCTTGAGCTGCGAAACCCCCCCCCCCCCCTGATCCTACATCCTTTAAGAACACTGATTATTTGCTCTGTGCTCGCCCCCGAGATAAAAGGCGACAGGTAACTCTACAGGTAGCCACTCTGGGCTACTCTGGTTGTTTCGGGGGACTACCTACACCGGGCCGCCTCGGCCCAACCCACTCTCACCGCGGGTGTCATGTTCTCCGTTGCCGTGGCAACCCAGCGATTATGTTTCCCCCCTCTGCTCCATTCAGGTGCCACTCTCACCCAACCCCCCCGCCCCCATCAAAGGCCATGTGATGAAGACGTAGAAGACAATCCTTTATTTGTCATCGCACCAGCTACGAAATGTGATCTCTGTGTTTAAAACCCACCGGGGGGACTGATTGCAAGTCAACTCCCGGTGCCTTGGTCAAGGGCACAGGCAGGAGTATTGGTGTGGGACACACTGCTTGTGACCCAAAAGCTGCATATTGTACAAACCAGGTTGTTACCAAGGCCATATGATGTCATTTCTCACGGTTCGATCAAAGCTATTCTCTACAGAGGCAGACCACGGAGGAGCACACCTTACTTTTTGGATGGCGTTACTCTGTTTTCCTGTCTCGGGGGCCGGAGGTGTGGGTGATGGTTTCAACGCTGGTAATTTGAGGGCTAACCCTGAGTTAAACAGCAGGTGTACCACCAGGGTACAGTCAACTGAGAGCCCATGGCTGGAGCACTGCTGTCTCTCTGAGGCACGCGCCTTCGCCAGTCTGCCGCACTGCTAATGACAGACTGTGAGTGAAATAGCAAATCAGTGCGCTAAATGTGACCTTGCATATCAAACGCACGCACGCACGCACGCAACACATGCACGCACGCAACACACACACACACACACACACACACACACACACACACACACACACACACACACACACACACACACACACACACACACACACACACACATACACACATACACACACACACTCTGGGGGGTAGCAGAGAGTGTGCGCAACACAGTATGTGAGAGACTCTCCAGTACATATGCTGCGTGTGACATCGGCCCATTGCGCCGTTTCAGAAAACAGTTAGCGAATCAATTGAGGGCATAATCGCAATTTTCACGGAGGCTTCACTTGACCAAATGTGATTAACCGCGGCAATAAATGTCAGGGGATCCCATTTCAAACACAAACGTGGGCCTTTTTCAGAAATGAATTAGTGCACATAGCATTGTTTGCCTTAACAGGATTACGTGAATTAGGACATTTCGGCACTTGCCAATAACTCAAGGCTCCTCGTTGGTGGGTAAGATGTGGAATGAGAGAAGCCACGGGTTGAGCATCTCATGACACGAATGCTGAACCAGAAAGAGGCCCTCGTCACATGAGTTCCAGTGTACCGAATGTACTGAAGCGTTTCGGACGTGTGTTTTTTTCTTGTCATTTGGAGTGCATGGCAGTGCTGACAGAGTGTCACAGTGGCTTTCAGCAAACAGCGGGAACCTATCACACTTCCCTCACACAGCGTTTAAAGAGAAGCTTGGTCTTAATGCCATCAGTGGGAAAATTGCATTTATAATGGGTGCGAACAAAGAAATGCACGTTCCAGTGTGACACTGGATTACACACTGGAAATGAAGGTGCGTTGTAGTTCATTTATAACATTTACAAATGAACTACAACTGCCACGGCACACTGGCAATGGAAAATTATTTTTACTTTTTTTTTTAATGCAAACACTTCCTCCTAACAGCTCTCTATTTAAGGATCATCACCTCACCACTGGGTTGTAAATAGACACCAAGAATGAGGTGATCCTATCCTACGCTTCAATCGCCGTCTGCCACCCGCTTCTCCATTCAGCCAAACATTATTTATTTCATTTAGCTATTTTATTCAAATAGTCCTTACAACATGGGAATTTCCATTTTGATTTCCAGAAATAACACCCTCACCCACAAATAAAACCAGGAGTCCTCAGCTGAGCCCTTGTCAAACAGGACAGCTGACTAGCTATGGTGTGTGAGTGTATCCTTTGCACGCATGTGTGTGTGCGTGTGTGTGTGTGTATGCGTCCGTGTGTCCATGCACGCACGTGCGTGCAAGTGTGCACGTGTGTGTGTGTGCGTGTGTGTGTGTCTGTGTGTACAAGTGTGTGCATGCGTGCAAGTGTGCGTGTGTGTGTGTGTGTGTGTGTGTGTGTGTGTGTGTGTGCCAGGACCAATAATACACTGACCAGAGCTGAGCATGCGTGCAACAAACCCAGTACACAGCAGCAGAAAGCATTCGCACCTCGGGCCTCGCCCGAAAGCGCTCTCGTGACACTCTGCCCTGCTCTCCGCGGGGCTGCTAAACTTAGAGCTCGGCCCACAAACTGCCCGGATCAGAGGGGTCCTGCCTGCTGTCAGACAGCATGCCGATCCCTGAAATGGTGCGAGGATGTGTGACATCTGCTTACAGTCTCACAACCCGATGGACAGCGAGGGGGAAACCATGGCAACGGCTTTCATTGACATCATTTGCGGAAGCGGGGGGGTGGGGTGTGTGTGTGTGCGCGTGTGTGTGTGTGTGTGTGTGTGTGTGTGTGTGTGTGTGTGTGCGTGTGTGTGTGTGTGTGTGTGTGTGTGTGTGTGTGACTGTGTGTTCTTCTTGCAATATAAGGTATGTATGATGTATGTATGATGTAGATCGTGCACACTTTCTGGATAATCCCACGCAGATGAACAAGCACCTCCAGAGTGCCGTCTCAGCACCTCGGAGGAGTATAGGGGAATCCACATGTACAACAACCGAGCGGGGGATGGGCACATTGAGCCCAGCCCATCGTGATCGGTCTTCCAAGCCGCAGAGCCATATGACGGGTTGGGTTTAGCTGAAAAGGAACGTACCGGCTGCTGTAGCGGAGGTTGTCTTTATTCGGCAGCGTCTACCATATGTACAGATGTGTGCGAGCATAACTAATGGGCTACAGTATCAAAGCATAAAATACGATAGTAGTCTAAGTGAAGGATCTGGAAAGACTGTATATGCCAAAATACACATCAAATAACAGGGCTCGAAAATGTGACCAAAATTGTGAACCGAATTTGAATTGGTTTCCCCTCAAAATAAAATTGGGAACATTTGTGCGAGTGCAAATGTTATGCTTTTGTTATTTTATTCAATTGGGCGTCCCTTTCTCTGTACATTCGTGATTCAGTAAAGACAGTATCAGTGGTGGCCCCTGAGCTGGCCACTTGGTGGAGCGACTGAGAATATATATGCGATTTATGCCATTGTTACGTAAATAATATTTTTTTTGCCTTTTCTGAGGCCCTTGGACATCACAACCAAGGGACCCCAGTGACGAGGTGTGTGTAGATGTGTGGAGTTCCGTCCGGGCAGCAGTTGATAATGACGGCCATGTCAGACCATTTTTTTTGGATTATTTTCAAAGTTTTTACCAATTAAATAAAAAGGTATTGTCCGCATTAATCAGTTAGACCCAAAACAAAGAATCTCGAAGTGTCCTTTTAAGCTTCTTCAACACTCATAGTATAATGCCACGGTGTGTGTGGATGGGTGGAGCTCCATCTCGGAAGTGGTTGATGTGGATTGCCGCACCCGAGAGAGGGTTAAGCTTCTCGCACTCTTAGTATAACACCACAATTCATTGACTACAGCTTGGCGTTCAACACCATCGTTCCCTCTTAGCTGGTCCTGAAACTGAGGGACCTAGGTCTGGGCGCCCCGATCTGTAACTGGATTATGGACTTCCTGACAGGCAGGCCTCAATTGGTGAAAATTGGGAACAACCTCTCATCCACTCTGGTCCTCAACACCGGAGCACCCCAAGGCTGCTGCCTCAGTCCCCGGCTGTACTCGCTGTACACACATGACTGTACGGCCACGCACAGCAATAATTGGATTATCAAGTTTGCAGACGACACCACAGTCATCGGCCTGATAAGCCAGGACGACAAAACTGAGTACAGAGATGAGGTTGTCCGGCTGACACGATGGTGCAAGGACAACAGCCTCACACTGAATGTCAGCAAGACTAAGGAGCTCATCGTGAACTTCAGAAGCCACCGGGGCACCACTCCACCATCAGCCTGGACAGGACATCGTCAGCTGCTTCTGTTTCCTAGGGCTACAGATTTCTGACGCGTGGACCCACAACACGGAGGTCATGCTAAAGAAGGCACGCCAGTGCCTCTTTGCCCTGCGGTGCCTCAGGAAAAACAGAATAGGCCATCGGCCTAGTGGCTAGTGAACTTTTACCGTGGCACTGCAGAGAGCGTCCTGACGGTCATGAGGACGGCAGAAGAGATCATCGGGTGTGCGCTTCCATGCATTGAGAAGATCTTTAGGGCCAGATGTCGGAAGAAGGCCATCTCCATCACAAAGGACCGCAACCACCCTGGGCACCATCTCTTTTCCCTGATCACTGTGTGGTACGGCAACACCACTACACAGCACAAGAAAGCCATCCAGACGGTCATGAGGACGGCAGAAGAGATCATCGGGTGTGCGCTTCCATGCATTGAGAAGATCTTTAGGGCCAGATGTCGGAAGAAGGCCATCTCCATCACAAAGGACCGCAACCACCCTGGGCACCATCTCTTTTCCCCCCTACCATCCGGTTGTCGGTTCCACAGCATCCGTAAAGGACTACCAGGTTCAAGGATAGTTTTTATTCACAGGCAGTGCGCCTACTGAACTGCTAGGAGTGCTGCCACTATCATAACATTGTCATTTACATTACACTATCATACTTAGCTTGGACTTTCTGGACTCATTACAGTCACTGCACTGCTTTGCACTGTACTGCACTGTTTTCATGATGCTGCTGCACTACTGGCACTTTAAAATGCTTTTAAATGCTTTTTGCACACAATTCAACACATGTGCATATTATCCATCAGTCACTTTATTGTTCATTTTATGTTCATTTTTATTGTTTTATTTATTTTTATAGTATTGTGTTTTAGAAATGCATACTGCGGGAGGGAATGGGGAGTAAGCATTCCATTATACTTGTTGCAAAAGGCTAATAAAAATCTTGAATCTTGAATCAGTGTGCTGGGGCATTTCATATACTGTACAACATCTCCATGATCATACACAACTATAACATTTAAAAAAAAAAAAAGTATCACAAAGTTGTCATGGGAACGTGCCCATGGGGATAACACATATATTGTTAAGTGTTCGAATTCAAACTGAAACACAGGGTACACATAAGTCAGGGGTCTTCAACCATTTTCAGCCCAGAGACTCCTTGGTGGATTGGGAAACAGCGCAGGGACCCCCTATATATTTTTAAATAAAATGCCATTGCATTTTATCCCAGGCCTATAGGCCTAATAATATATTTATAATGCCTTATTATCTTCTTAATATATCCAGCTTTGATGCTTACTTATAAGCCATGTCGACATGTACATTGTACAATGACTGACTTGGTGTGTGGGAAGATAACAATGATTCTGAGGCCCGGGTCTATCTATGTTGATGACCTAGACCTCCCTGTGGAGAAACACTGACTTGGACTTAGACGGTGGACTTTGGGTGAAACGTGGGGGTAAGGTGACGGTAACAATTGGTTTCTGCATTAATCATGGTTGCGGACCCCCTGCAATACCTCCGTGACCCATGGTTGAAGACCACTGCTTTAAGTGATCGAGATGTTTTTTCAGGACTACCCTGTTAACAACATATAACCTAGTGCAGCCAGGTCCAACTTCGAGCACCAGAGACAGCGTCGCTGGAGTCTGCTGACAGAGGGCGCTAGAGTTGACAGAGGCTCTGAACGACACACTGTTTGACCAAAAGTTTTTCTCTGAATGAAAGTCTCGAAGAAATAGACAAAAGCAGACTTTCCAGCTTGCTGCTGCCGGTGGCAAAGACACCGAAGCTTGGCTGCTGCCATTTATCTCACTGCAACAACAGCATTGAGCACTGCTGTCACAGCAGGGGCAAACAGCCAATCACAACTCAGGTAGCACCCAATCGGCCCGCCTCAATACAAAACCAATGACGTCTATGGAAAAATGCAATATTTGTTGCTGCTCCAAGCCTACTTCCGAGTATAGTGGCTGTAGCCCAGTACTTGCTTAATGTACCAGCAAAACATGGACTGTTATTATGTTTTGGATTGCTGGATTAAATTGATTTAGTATTAACATCTAACGTGTTATTCAAAATCAGCACTTACTATGCGGTACCTACAACAATCTTTTTTATAAATATTTCTTGGGTGCTACCAAGTAAAAAATTAATTTTCAAGACTGTTCAAGCAAGTATAATATACAGTATTTACACAAGGCAAGGCATGTTTATTTATAAAGCACCATTCAAACACAAGGCCATTCATAGTGCTTTAGAAAAAAAGACATCACATGAAGAAAACATCAAAAGAACAATCATTAAAAGATAATAAAACAAGAAAGGTGGAAAAAAAAAGGTAAAAATACAAGAAATATAGTCAAATAAAATCCGAAATATAAGATGCAGGTATACATTTGAAATTGAAAGCCTGCGGCAAGCAAAACATTGTTGAGCCCTGATTTAAAGGAACAACGTTTTCGAGGCCAACCTCACATGTTCTGGGAGTTTGTTCCAGGGCTGTGGTGCATAGCAACTAAAAACTGCTTCACCATGCATCGTTTGAACCCTGGGAACAGTGAGCAGACCGGCCCTTGATGAACTGAGAGCTCTAGTGGGCTCATAACACACAAGCAGATCAGAGATGTATTTTGGTCACAACCCATTGAGTGCTTCATACACTACTAGAGATATTTTGAACTCAATTCTCTGGCAAAGAGGAAGCCAGTGAATCCAGACTGAAAAAATACTGTTTGACGTCCGAAATGTGTTGAATTGGAGGAAAACAACCGTGTCAATGATTTGACTCGGAAACCACAGGTTGGATATAGGCCTGTAGTTACCAATTAGTGATGCATCAAGGTCATTCTATTTTTTTAGAAGAGGCTTAATAACCGCAGCTTTCAAGGCCTGTGGGTATTCACCTGCGATAAGAGAGAACCGTTGACTATATGTAGTGTATCTGATGCAATGCAATATAAAATATTCTTAAAGAAGCTTGTCGGCAGAGCATCAAGGCCACATGTAGAGGTGTTCCGATGATGTCCAACCTCCTCAAGGGTACACGAGTATATACAGTACATTGAAGTAATGAGTCGGAATGATCTTCGCATGCAACCTTCTTAACATCAGTCCTTTGTTTCCATACAAAATGCGACCTTTAAGCTATCATAGAGTTTACATACAGGTTATTGCAGTGCTACTTTAGGATCGAAAAGCGTTCCCCCCCTCCCTCCAAAAAAACCCCCCTAATAAATGATTCACATACTTAAACAACTCATCTGCGCGTTTGAAGTGAAATGTTACATGGAGCCAGACAGACTTGAGTAAACAGTGTAAACCATGCTTGTTACATAGAAAGTGCTTGGAGCATTTTTTTGGGTTTGTCTACAGTGCATTTGTGCGCTTATGTCTGCATGCAACTGAACAACAATATATTCAACAGCTTAGCACTTGCCGCTGTTTGTTATTTATATATTTTGTAGGGACAGAATTTAAGTACGCCACAACAACAACAACAACTGGAACACGATTTAGAGAGAGAATTACGTGCACGCTTGTTAGCGTGCTGTATGGAACCCTACCAATGTAATGGGCTTTAAGAGAAAAGCAAAGAAACCATGTACCACAACAAATCACCATGACAAAACACAACAATGCAGAGCCCACTCCATGGCTCCGTGAATAATGCTCTTCACAGGGGGGGGGACAAAAAAGGTGAAACTTTACCTTTTTTATCCCCTGTAAAGAGCATTGTTTTTCATTACAACAGCTTCCATTACGTACAGGAATCAAAGCAAGCAAACCCTGCATGCTTCCGCAAACATGCACATTAGTTTGTGCACGTGAGCATGAGCACACGCATGAGTGACTTGCCAGTTTATTCCCAACGCATTCAAGCCAACATCTCCACTGCTTGGCCAACTAGAAGAAGCCTCCATGTATTCCTTCTCCTAGTCAGCCATCGAGGAATAGGATTATTCCATTGCAACAATTGAAACTCTTTTCACCCCCCCCCCCCCCCCCTGCATGACATAACTGTGATCACCAATCAAGGTGCAACACGTATTGTGATGTTGCCCTCTAATGCAAGTGGTTCCTGAGAAAGGGGTTTGTTTTGGAAACGGCCTCCACAGCTATGTGTAACATAAGGGGAACCCCCCCAGTGTTTCCGGTAGAGTCACCGAGTTGTTTCTCCCTCTGACCAAGAGGGAATAATATAAACAGAGGAGGGTTGCGTTGTTCTTGTCATGCATCAGTGTTACGGATGGTAGCTTTGTCATTGGAGTGTGTGTGTGTGTGTGGAATTCTTATTCCTGTGGAGTCATCCGTGTCCCCCATTGTTGGACGTCGAGTTCGGTAACTCGATAGTGAACAACAAGAGGGAACAAAACCCCCAGCCAGCCCACCCCCCCCTTCGGTTACAGCCAGTCACACAGTGGTCCACAGCTGAGAACAAAACAAAGCCCTTACAAAACTATTCATATTCATAACTATTCATATACTCCATGTGATGGCTCATAATTGGGACCATTATCACGCTGCAATTATGTCACGCCGGAGAGAGAAAACGAGACTATACGGTAGAGGAGAAATAGCGCTTGGGAGCACAGAATTTGTAGTTGTAGTCTGATGACGGGCGGTAAAGAGAAAGAAACCTGGTGTCAAAATATGCTGGGGCATGCAGGGGTATAGGATGGGCACTGGCCAATGTGTTCGACCATCTGTGGGGCAAGGCCCTTCAGTGGGCTTGGACCTCTGCTGTTTATTGGAGGTGACGAATCCACTGAACCTAACATTCGAGTATTCTGTTCATTTTCACACACACACACACACACACACACACACACACACACACACACACACACACACACACACACACACACACACACACACACACACACACACACACACACACACACACACACACACACACACACACACCGGTGTCTGATCGAGACTGTAAGGATAATTACTATGACACCTTTTTTGTTGGGCATTTCAAGCATTTTTGTTTGTTATTATGATTCAAAACGGCCACCTTGACCCCTTCTTTAGCTATAAGTCCCAAATTACACGCCTACGTGGAGTAGTCACCGATTTACGTAGGATCACACGCCACAACATGCTGGTCCTGTGCAATTACCCTCAGGGGGGACTTCTGTTGGTTGGATCTAATCTCAAAACCCCCCCACACCCACACACACACACCAGCCCCTCAAAATCTGCATGCTGCTGCAAATGTGGGCATATATTATTGCACTGTTCACTGCCATCTCTTCCCTTATTTTAGTTTTTCAAGGTCAAAATATGTAGATTTTCCACAGCAATATTGAAACACAGACAGAGGCCGGTGGGCGCAGGTGGGGAGAGAAAGCTTGCCTAGGATTGCCATAGAAACTGGTAATGACAAGGCTCTCACATTGCAGTAGCCTATATATATATATATTATATATATATATATTATATATATAAGCTTATACCGGTGACAGTAGGAACACAAACGGCTGTTGTATTGTTGTTTTTGATGAGATTAAATATTTTTACAAAATATATAAATCGCTCAACTATACAATGAAAAGCACATGGAAAATACAAGATGACGATGTGCTGGAGTTGTGCAAATATGCTCAATTCTGAGTTGAGTCTCTTTTTTGGTTTATACCTCCTGCACATGTGGAGTAGCTTTGTGGAAAAAGATGTGTGTAGTGTCAAGCCCCGGAAGAGCTTTGATGATGTCTCATATATCACCTACAAACGTGTCTACAAGCCAACAGGATTAACCACACACACACCGGGCTGCCTTACCAATTATGGGTTGAAAAGCTCTTCTTCTTTTTTATTTATAGGAAAAAAAACCCCCAAAAACAAAGAGGCTGAAATTGATATTCTGTGTCCTACTATTTTTAAACCTTCTAGGAAAATACAGAATATGTGAAGGAATCTTCCTTAAACGTGAACAGTGTTAGTGTTCTCCGGCATGGAAACATTACATTGTGCATATGATCGTCGTAGAAAGTGTTTAATGAGATGCTCAAATCAAATCAAAAGCCAAAACATGTATGACATATTTCTGCCAAGCCATTGAGACATGGGACATCCTGTTTCATCGTCAGTCAGCGAATGAACAGAATTTGGTACTGGCCACATGTCCTGTTAAAAGTATAACATGATTTGGATGCACCCTAACACCATACATATCATTTGTATATGTCTAAACATAAACATCACTGCTTTAACACATCATATGTTGAGACACGTGTAGAGATGCAGTATTTATATTTTGAGACACATTCACTTTCAAGGCGTGTGTCTACAATTTCATGTTCCATATTCTTCAATATGAACCGCAGAGGTAACGACACGCACGGTAACACAGGAGAAATCCATAGCCGCCAGAAGCACCAAACAGTGAATTCCGTTGACGAGGAGAAGACAGCGGCGAGACCTTCAGCTTACTGGAGAATGGAGACGTCTTTTGAAGTGTCGGTTAGTCGCTCTTCAAAGCCAGTCGTGAAGGCCTGAAGCACACCGTGGCACGTAAGGCTTCTAAAGTTTCCCTGACCTGAACAGTGTCGGAGCTTTAACCTGAGAGGGTTACCTGTGCAGTGATTGAAACCACACAGGTATCATAAATCATATGACATGAATCATTCAGATAGTTCCTTGAGTGTTTTCGATACGCAAAGACCTAGACTATGCTAAAGCCGTAAAAGTAATAATCCTTATTATTTTTATTTATCAATATTTACTAAAGGAAAAAAAACTTGAAAACTTGTTGACTTCAATTCAAGTCGACAAGTTGTAAAGATGTCACTTCGGTAATGTTTAAATCACATTTGAAGGCATTCCCCACTTAACTACTGTGCAGATTTAAGACCCGAGGCAATGATGAGCTAAAAGGTCAATAGAAATACAGAGGGACTCAGCAAGAGCATTCACAGTACAGAGACATTAGCATTATTAAACACAAATATACTTAAAATAAATAAATAAAGATTTCACTCAACACAGACAGACCATGGGGGATAACCACCATAAAAATAAAAAGGGTAAACTTAGGTCACCGAATAATGACAAATGCACAAATGTTGAACGTTCCTGGTGACAGGTGAAACAAATCAATCAGATTCAGATCAGGGTGCGTTTGATGTGTGTGCTTGCTCATCCACGGTGGACAGGTGCCAACTTCCTGCCGCTCAGGACAGGAACAGTGTGGACATTTTTATAATCCCAGCATACGCACGCCTAAGCCTGTGAACTTCGATACCTTTTTTTTTTTTTCCATACCCACTGCAGTACTACACTACACCAATACAAAATGTTCAAACTACAACTTCAAACTATGTTCAAGGATATTGAGAGAGGGCTTTGGTTAAACTTAACAGTATATTAAATCTCTCAATTCGATATCTTTAAATTCATATTTGCCATATATATATATATATATATAAATATATATAATTACTCATTATATTTAGGCTATTTAGAGAGGCCTTTGGTAAAACTCTCAATTTGATATCTATAAATAAATATACTTATATACAGCTTCATATATATATATATATATATGTTTATATAAAACATCAGTTGTTATTGTTATTGATCTGTGTTTTACACGTGGCTTGCATGCATACAGATATGAAAGTGCGGATCATTGGCATTCAGCAGAGCAGAGCCCACACCTGCAGGTCCGCATTAAGCATGCTGAGGTTGTTATACGCAAAGCGCCCACCGCTCGACACAGAGAGCGACTGCCAAGCGAGAGACAGCGCAAACACCAACAGATATCCGCGGCGATACTGCGTTGTGTTAAGTACACTCCTCGGCGTGACGCGCAGACGCACACAGCGGCAGCGGAATCAATTATGAGATTGTCACGTTTGTTACGTGACAAATGTATAGCGTCACGTTTCGTATGGTACGCTTCCCATTGCGTGCGCGCGCACGCACGCACGCACACGCACGCACGCAAACACACGC
The DNA here is from genome assembly GCA_027704905.1 of Muraenolepis orangiensis. NCBI lineage: Eukaryota > Metazoa > Chordata > Actinopteri > Gadiformes > Muraenolepididae > Muraenolepis > Muraenolepis orangiensis. The sequence continues at coordinate 4,553,370 of CM051010.1, read as the reverse complement.
ACACACACACACACACACACACACACTCACAACTTTTCAAGAACACATTCAAATGAACCCTCATTAGGTTTTAAATTACACCCTGAGGGGAATATCAATTTGTGTGGTGCCTTCTTTAACAGGGGGCATTATTATGGCTTCAAGCGAGGGAGTGTATTCGGGACAAGAGAGATAAAATGCAAATAGGACCGATTTATTTTGGAAATTATTTATAGCCTATCAAATATGTAGCATGTTTAAAGAATAATATGCTTTTTTTCTTTCAATTATGATTTGTATGGCTCCTTGGAAAAGGACAGATTGTAACATGTTTAAACACTGTCCACCATCACATTCGTTTTTCATTGCAAATGCACGCTTGCAAATATGATCGTACAACTACAGAAGGGGTTTGCTGAAAGTGTACATAAAGACGCACAGTTCCAAATGCCATGGCTAATGACCACCCTGTAGCAGGGATTATAAGATGCCTTTAAGTGATAATGGGAGATCTTGTGCTAGAACATTACATTCAAACCGCATGCACACACATGCACATACCCAGACGTGTGCACACACGTGCACACACGCAAGTGCACACACACACACACAAACACAAGTGCACACACACACACACACACACACACACACACACACACACACACACACACACACACACACACACACACACACACACACACACACACACACACATACACAAGTGCACACATGCAAGTGCACACACACACAAACATTGGCACAAACACATACACTTGTGTGCGCGCGCACACACACACACACACACACACCAGACAAACACACACACACACACACACACACACACACACACACACACACACACACACACACACACACACACACACACACACTCAGACCCCTATATCAAAGAGCCCTTCTTAAAGCTTTTCATAGACAAACAGGTGCTTGATTAAATCAGAAGACGGAAAAAAAAGCTTAGTCTCTGTGTCTTGGCCTTTCAGCACAGACCTCTCTATAAATGGCCGTTGATGAAGTCCATTTTTAATGATATTTAAATTAAATCAATTAAAATGAATTATATAGTATGTTGGTTAAAAACCGCTTACAATACAGATAAAGGCCATATTGTGGCTGTTGTAGGAAGACATCAACAAACTCTTGTCCACCACTGAAGTCTATAAATTTGCCTCAATCATGCTGTACACAATGTCAATGCAACTCGCTTCTTTAGGATACAAATGAGACCTTTCTCTCGCACAACAAAAGTATAAATTAAAACGATACTTTTAAAAAACGACATTTCAACAATGACCTACTTGGTTGCATTAAGGTGGGCTCCATTCAGTTACCGGTTATTCAGTAGATATCAGAGGTCTGTGTGTCTTTCCGTCTGTAGTCCCCAACAGCTGATATGATTCCCACTGTGAACATCAACAGTAAATCAACATTACAACCATGGCTAGACGAGGCTTGCACCTGTAGGCCTACGTCTGGGTATCTGGGTGCCTGTGGGCCAAATGCGATGTAATATAATCTCTGGAGACAACCAGCTGTTGTTTGAAGTCCAATAAATGCATTGTGTCCTCATACGTTTGCTTAGCAGCTCTGTATCCCTCGGATTGTTGTTACGAGCGCTTGTATGAGGCTAATTATTAATAACAATACAGAAATATAGACACGGCTGAAACCATCACATTCACTTTCACTTGTGATCTACACCTGGTAGGCCTGAGTCGAGGAGGCCAATGTGTGTGTGTTCCACTTCTAAAGCAACTAACCTGGCCAATGTTAGTCTCTGCGGTGTCTCATGTATACCAAAGCCCCTTCCATCCCACACATCAATCACTCTCAGTTCCTCGGCCACTCCCCAGATGTGGGGCTGCAGCAGCCCAAATGAAATGGTAATGCACCCTCTAGGACTCCATTAGAATCCAATGAATCGATTACAACGTTTGAAACTGTAAATAAGAGCCATGCCTACCCCCCAAAAGCACAAAGATGTAGGTCTAGATCGTATTTTTGACTGTTCAATGTCCTGACTATCAAAATGGTATGTGATTCGTAATTGTGGGGTTTCGAACATTATTGTCAGTACAATATAACGACTCAATACAAGACTACACGTCAGGTCTGGTTAGGCCCACTGAGCGTGTGTTAATATGGATAGGGTCCCTCTAGCGGTCTGCCAAATGAAGTTCAAATCTTACCTGACAAATCGTAACAACAGTTTCACTGGAATTATATAGGTCTTCTCTTTCTTTGTTGTTTTCATTTCTTGTTTCTAAACGCATATCTTGCAGATGTATTGGGCCGAGGAGGCCAAGGGCTAATTTGCGATGAACGGGTAGGCCTCATGAAGATGATTGACGTTTGCAATTCTCGGTGGCATGACATGAAGACGTATTATACAGAACTCACTTATGACTTCACTTAATGAACACAAACGCTATTAAACCGGCAAATACACAAAACAAGGTGCAAGTAAAGCACGTGTCCATGTGATACACTTAGGATAGGCTAGACGGAGAGGACACGGAAGACAACACGCTTGTTCTCCAATGGAACAGCAGTGACATCTTGTGGATCTTTTGGTAACAGCAGTTTGCCGTGCTACATTAACATTGCCGGTAAAGAAGCTACATGCGATTAAAACAAATCCGCAAACAAACCTAGGACCCATGACCGAGTCACCAAGTTGAAATATTACCACATAGACACTATTTTAACACAATACAGCCAGAATAATCTGAATTGTGTCGAATGTTGGCTTAAAGCAGATAGCAACGAGTTAGGCATAGTATCGGTCATGTGTTTATTATTGTTCCTGTATTTCATTAAGGGCCCTCAGTTTGAGCACTGGGGTTAATACAGACTGTTGAGGATAATAGTCTAACAACTACAATGCTTACTCCACGAGTAAGACGTAACACATGTGTGGGTTATTCATTTGGTGCAAAAATAATATCCTGTGCATTGAACTATATGCTTATCTAACTTGTGGATAGCCCGTTTCCCAATTCTTAGGCATACATTCAGACAGATAACCAGGGATGGGGTGAGTTCATAATATTTGGAGACTGCACGGGCAGCTTACTGAAATACAATAGGAAAGCTGCACCGAGGTTAATATTCTCTTTTAAGCAGGGACTATTACTTTGAAAATTATACTTTCTCAGTCACGTTTCTCTCTTATCACAGATTTATTTTGGTTACAAATTGGACTTTAGGAACGTTTTCTGCTAGGGCCATTATGGTATAGACAACAATGGTAGCCTATACTTTTAAGCCAATATGTCAAAGTGGTTTGAAACGTGTGATTGAGGTTATTGGTTACTCATGATGAGTGAAGACACATTATCCAGGGCACACATCCGACAATGCCAAATTACTGAAAATGTGAGTATGTCTCTACATTACCTGCACCACACTGAATGTTTCCTTAGATCAAATATATTGAACCTGAGTCAGAGAAACCTTTAAGTTAACAAGTGAGGATGTGTTTAAAAACACGTGTGCGAGTACATTATGACTAGCAGGCTGGTTGGTCATTGGATTAGTGGGGGTAGTGCAAACCAGTGAACCCATGCCAGACTAGTGTCCCATAACGTACCATGCCAGTGGTCCGATAGCCTACAGTCAGAAGTAGTCTCACCCAAAGTCAAATGGCTGTTATACGGCTGTTGGATATAGCCCCTTTATTAAGGTAGTGCCAGTTTGATGTGATACATAAAACTTATGCTTATGGGTAGTTGAAAATAC
>CM051010.1:4539632-4542132 GCA_027704905.1 Muraenolepis orangiensis | reverse complement strand
TATGAATCCCCTAATACTCTGAATACAAATAACGACTTCCTGCCGCAGTCCAATTTGTTATAATTTCGGGGGGACATTTGAATGAAAAACATCATAATAGCTACAAAAATAGAATTCTATCCACCGAAAAGGACATCTTATCTTATGCTAAAAGGTGTGTGTGTGTGTGTGTGTGTGTTGTGTGTGTGTGTGTGTGTGTGTTCCTTCATGTCTTCCTTAAAACACCCGAATGAAGGAAAATTAATAGGAGGCAGGTATCATTGCATCACCCACAGCTATGGCGAGGGCTGACTGTATCGCTGTCACTATGTGGTGTATAGCGACGATAGATTTATGTATGAGAAGATACAACCAGAAGAGACAAGAGACGGGGGTATTTCAGAAATATACAGTGATTTGCGAGTGTTAGGACATATGGGTGTGTTCCTCAGGAAAATACCCAGCAGTGGCGATCAATGCATTTCACCTGCGCCTTAATCAGTTCAAGTGGGTATAACCGACCTTCTGATATCTAAATCTTTTCCCGTATGTCTTCCCTGTCCCAGTCTGTCTGTCTCTGTATCTCTCTGTCTGTCTCTATCTCTTGCCCTCTCTCTCTCTCTCTCTCTCTCTCTCTCTCTCTCTCTCTCTCTCTCTCTCTCTCTCTCTCTCTCTCTCCGCCTCCCCCTCTCTCTATCTAACCCACTCTATCTTTTGCTATCAGAGGAAAAGAAGAGAAGTTGTAACTTTTGACCTACATCACAGAGAGGATACGACTCTGGCTAGCTTGGCTAGCCACTTACACACATAGAGCCACCACAGCAAACAGTGGGGGCCTCGGCAGAAACATAAAGGGACAAGTTGTTGTAGGAGTGCGGACTAAGTCACCATGTCAGATGTGTGTATGTGTGTGTGGTTGCCTCGGCACTGCGTGGAACTGCAAGTGTTCTGGTGACAGTGGCGTGTGTTCGGAAATCATCAGCAGATGCACACACTCACACACACATACATACACACATACGCACACACATAGAGATTTTAAATCCATGTCCAAGTTAGTAGTGTTGAGAGGTTGGCTATGGCTCACTTCCTCCCTCTCCCTCTCTCTCTCTCTCTCTCTCTCTCTCTCTCTCTCTCTCTCTCTCACACACACTCACACTCTCACACTCTCACACTCACTCTCACTCACTCTCACTCACACTCTCACTCACACACTCTCACTCTCTCACTCACACACACACACACACACACACACACACACATGTGTGTCTCTCTCACGGTGTGGTTGTCTTTCTCTCACTCTGTCTCTCACTTACTCACTGAACGTGTATAAACCTGTGGAAACATAAAAAATGAATGAAATCAAACTTTCATTACTGGGTGTATTTCATCCTTTTCATGCTATTAGCTTAGCCTAGCCCGAGACATGGGCCTTTTGCTAAGTAAACAGTCAGGCCCTCAGGGTTTTCGCTCTTATGAAGATTTTGGCCTGGAATAAGGCCAGTGTATTATACACACACACACACACACACACACACACACACACACACGCGCGCGCACGCGCGCGCACACACACACACACCCACACACACACACCCACACACGCGCACGCACACACACATACGCACACACACACACACACACACACACACACACACACCCACACACATGCACACACGCACACACAAACAAAACAAAACAAAAATAAAAAAATAAAAAAAACTTTTGTTGTGTGTGTGTCTTTTCCATTTCCCCCATTGGCTCTGCCTGGCTGTGTGTTGTTTTATGTACGCGTCCCTTGTTGTTCCTTCCATGTGGTTTCTTTGTCTTTCTGCCTCCTATCTCTCTTTGTTTCTTCCCCCTGCTCTCCTTCTATTTTCTCTCTCTCTCTCTCTCTCACTCTCTCTCTCTCTCTCTCTCTCTCTCTCTCTCTCTCTCTCTCTCTCTCTCTCTCTCTCTCTCTCTCGCTCTCTCTCGCTCTCTCTCTCTCGTCTCTCTCTCTCTCTCGCTCTCTCTCCCTCCCATTCTCTCTCTCTCGACTTCCTGCTATCTCTCCCCCTCACTCACACCCTCACTCAATCTCTCTCTGCCCCCCTCCTTCCCTCTCCTCCTCAGCCACCACCACCACCACCCTCTCCCTCCCCCCTCCTGCTTCCCCCACCCACCCTTGCGCTCACTCTCATTCCCTATCTCTCTCTCTCCCTCCCCTCCCTCCCCTCCCCTCTACCCCCCCCCTCCACTCTCCCTCCCTCCCTCCCTCCCTCTCTCTCTCCCTATCTCTCCCTCTCTCTATCTTTCTCATTCTCGCAGCACTCCCAGCCGCTGATGATTGATCAAGGTTTTCAAGGTTTGCCCTTTCCTGTTATTTAGTGGGAAATGTTTATGCACAGTCTCCAGTCCTACAGTCACGATTGGCACGTGTCCATGCCGCGTTGACGTGTGTGTGTGTGTGTGTGTTTACGTGTGTGTGTGTGTGTGTGTTTACGTGTGTGTGTGTGTGTGTGTCTTCTTCTTCTTCTTC